>JAKVIS010003498.1:0-17003 GCA_033119425.1 Bufotes viridis
ACCTGACTGATGTTCAGTTCGTCCATATGCACAGGATGTCACCGAATGCATTATAAAAGAAACATTTCCATTTTTGCTATTGATTCTGCACCTCTAGCTCAGAAGTGTTTATCTCAAGTGGTGCATGACATCCGATTAAGAGTGAGTGACTTTCATCAAGAATGTATCTCGTGTTTTGTATTGGAGGGTCTCCCTGCACAGGTGGTTCTGGGTTTACCATGGTTAAGCAAGCACAATCCAACCATCGATTGGCAAACTAGACAGATTCTGGATTGGGGTGATTATTGCATGGACAATTGTCTGAATACGTCTTTTTCTGTTTTAACTACTAAGACGTTCCCCTCTTTTATATCTGATTTTGCTGATGTGTTTTCTGAGAGTGGATGCCAGGATTTACTTCCGCATCGGGAATATGATTGTCCTATCAATCTTATTCCCGGAGCAAAATTGCCAAAATCTAGGTTGTATAACCTTTCTGGACCTGAAAGACTGGTCCTGAGAGAGTATATATAGAGAGTTTGGCTAAAGCACACATAGACCTTCCAAATCTCCTGTGGCAGCAGGGTTCTTTTTTGTTAAAAAAAAAGGACAGAAGTCTTCGGCCATGTCTGGATTTCCGTGAACTCAATCTGATTACTGTCCGTGATCCTTACCCTCTTCCTTTGATTTCCGATTTGTTTAACCAGATTATTGGTGCCAAGGTGTTCTCCAAGTTCGACTTAAGGTGGGCATATAATCTGGTTAGGATCAAGGAAGGGGATGAATGGAAGGCGGCTTTTAATACCCCAGAGGGTCACTTTAAGAACCTGGTCATGCCTTTCGGGTTAACCAATGTTCCTGTGGTTTTCCAGCATTTTGTGAATGACATTTTTCATCACCTGGTGGGGAGGTTTGTTGTTGTGTATTTGGATGATACTAATTTATTCTCCAGACGTGGAAACACATCAGGATCACGTTAGACAGGTGTTACAGATCCTAAAGGGCAATAAATTGTACACAAAATTAGAGAAGTGTGTTTTTGCTGTACACGAGGTGCAGTTTTTGGGCTACCTGCTGTCATCTTCAGGTTTTTGAATGTATCCAGAGAAAGTCCATGCTGTATTGGATTGGGATCGACCCGAA
Organism: Bufotes viridis; assembly: GCA_033119425.1. Taxonomy (NCBI): domain Eukaryota; kingdom Metazoa; phylum Chordata; class Amphibia; order Anura; family Bufonidae; genus Bufotes; species Bufotes viridis. Next base: position 1,123 of record JAKVIS010003498.1, read on the forward strand.
AATCTCTTATGCGGTTTTGGGGGTTCATCAACTAATACCGAAAATTTATTCAGAACTATTCGACAATAGTAAAACCCTTAAACGACATGACTAAGAAAGGGACGGATGTCTCAGTGTGGTCTGATTCGGCGTTGCAAGCCTTTTCTGCGGTTAAGGAGTGTTTCGCTTCTGCTCCTATATTGGTGCAGCCGGATGTATCACAACCTTTCATTGTGGAGGTTGACGCATCCAAGGTGGGGGGTAGGAGCAGTCTTATCGCAGGGCCCGTCATCTGGTTAATGGCATCCATGTGCCTTCTTCTCTAAAAAACTCTCTTCCGCAGAGAGAAATTATGATGTGGGTAACTGACAGTTGTTGGCCATTAAGTTGGCTTTTGAGGAATGGCTTCATTGGTTGGAAGGGGCGTTTCATCGGATCATGGTGTTCACAGATCACAAAAACCTGGCTTACCTGGAATCGGCTAAACGACTGAACCCGAGGCAGGCCAGATGGTCTTTGTTTTTCACCAGATTCAAATATCGTCCTGGGGGGGCCACTGGCTTCACCCAAGAAAGCCACACCTCACCGACCATGCCCCCAAACGATAAACCACGCCTCACATCTATGAAGCCACGCCCACACACACGAATACACACCCTCACATCCATAAAGCCACGCCTCCAATCGCCGGCCTGAGAGGAGAGGGAAGAAGTTTCCGCATGGAAGGTGAGCTGGGGGCAGCTCGGGTGCTTCTCTCCCCCTCAGTCAGCCACATCTGTGGCTCTAGTGACTGACTGGGGGTGAGAGAAGCCTCAGCAGTGGTGTTGCCAGGGCTGGTGTAACCCAGTGCGGTAGAAAATGGTCTGTCCGTCCCCTGGGAGGAGTCACGTGAGGAAAGTCCATCAAGCTCCGCCCTGCCGCGCTGACATCCCTTCCCGTCACTGAGCCTGCTGACCGACCAAAGTGGTAGCGGGGAGGGGGATGGGGAGTCGTTTGAAATTAGACCGCTGACGTGGGGGGGGTCTAAGCAGACAGATCACCGACGGGGGAGGGGGGGTTGGGGGTGCTAGCAGACAGATCGCTGAAAGTTGCTGAGCCTCAGTCAGTTGCTGCAGCTCACGCTCCCACAGCACAATGCGCGAGCTACTGAAAGGGAGGACATCCCTGTGTCCTTTCAGGCCCTGCACCGGACGGAGGGCAGGGCGCCTAAAACCGTACATCTGGCCACCTAAGTTACTTAAGATGTTTTGTCTCGGAGAACCAGGAGGAGTGGTCTTGGTTTTTGTCTTTGGCAGAGTTTGCCATAAACAATCGTAGACAGGAGTCCACTGATAAGTCGCCATTTTTTAGGGCATATGGGTTTCACCCGCAGTTTGGCACATTTTCTGGTTCAGATACTTCTGGTATCCCTGAGGAGGAACGTTTTTCGTCAGCATTGACATCTATATGGTGGAAAATTCAAAAAAACTTTAGAGATATGTGCAACAAGTATAAACGTATGGCTGACAGGACATGTATGAATGGTCCGGACCTGAGAGTGGGTGATTCTGTGTGGCTGTCCACATGAAACATTAAGCTGAAGGTACCTTCTTGGAAGTTGGGTCCAAGGTTTATTGGTCCATATAAGATCACTGCCATTATTAGTCAGGTAGCCTTTCGACTTGAGGCTCTGAAAATGTATAATGTGTTTCATAAATCTTTGTTGAAGAGATATGTTGAACCTTTGGAGGTGTCTTCCTTGCCACCCGCTCCTGTCATGGTGGACGGCAGTTTGGAATTTCAGATCGCCAAGATAATTGACTCTCGAGTTCTCCGTAGATCTCTTCAGTATCTTGTTCACTGGAAGGGTTATGGATCAGAGGAGAGGATGTGGGTACCGGCATCTGACGTGAATGCCAGTCGTTTGGTGAAAACTTTTTCCAGGTCTCATCTGGGTAAAGTCGGTCCTGGGTGCCCGGAGGTCACCCGTAGAAGGGGTGGTATTGTCACGGACGTTCCCGTGACAGGAGATTTGTTGAGACTGGAAACATGTTGTTTGATCTGACAGGTTTTCCTTGTGGATCAATAGGCGTCTGTGTTGTTTCTGGTAATGGCCACACCCCCTGCCTCAGGTGTTGCTTATGTGGTCATTTAACCTTCCTTATTTATTGTTGCTTCTTCCACAATGCTGTGCGGTTTATAGCTTCAGTTTCAGTTGTGGATAGCTGGTGTGTGGATCTCGGCGGAGTTCCTGGTGCTTCCATTGCTCCTTTGAAGTTAAGTATTTCCTTTCCCTTTTTGTATTTTGTTGGGGTTCTGTGTGTTGCATTCCCTTATTGTTTGTATTAGGCCTTAGGGAGACTCCTGTTCGTCCTTCCTTTTGGAGAAACAGGTAGTCCCGTCCCTGCCATCAGTACCAGGGTCCTAAAGGGATAGATAGGACTCTATGTATTCCTGCGTATGAACACACCTACCTCTGGGGTTTGTTCTTACTAGTAGTCAGTTAGGATTTTGGTTAGGGTTTTACTAGGAGATGTCCATCTTCCTTCCCTAGTTCTCAGGCCTGATTCCCTGTTCCTCCCTTCCCTCTTATGGTTTGTGTGGTGCTTCCCTCCCACACCGAAACGTGTCAAGTGTTATAGTAGTTATATTCTTGTACATAGGAGGCAGTATTATAGTAGTTATATTCTTGTACATAGGAGGCAGTATTATAGTAGTTATATTCTTGTACATAGGAGCAGTATTATAGTAGTTATATTCTTGTACATAGGAGCAGTATTATAGTAGTTATATTCTTGTATATAGGAGCAGTATTATAGTAGTTATATTCTTGTATATAGGAGCAGTATTATAGTAGTTATATTCTTGTACATACGAGGCAGTATTATAGTAGTTATATTCTTGTACATAGGAGGCAGTATTATAGTAGTATATATTCTTGTACATAGGAGCAGTATTATAGTAGTTATATTCTTGTACATAGGAGGCAGTATTATAGTAGTTATTTTTTGTACATAGGAGGCAGTATTATAGTAGTTATATTCTTGTACATAGGAGGCAGTATTATAGTAGTTATTTCTTGTACATAGGAGGCAGTATTATAGTAGTTATATTCTTGTACATAGGAGCAGTATTATAGTAGTTATATTCTTGTACATAGGAGGCAGTATTATAGTAGTTATATTCTTGTACATAGGAGGCAGTATTATAGCAGTTATATTCCTATACATAGGAGCAGTATTATAAGTAGTTATATTCTTGTACATAGGAGGAGTATTATAGTAGTTATATTCTTGTACATAGGAGCAGTATTATAGTAGTTATATTCTTATACATAGGAGCAGTATTATAGTAGTTATATTCTTGTACATAGGAGCAGTATTATAGTAGTTATATTCTTATTTACATAGGGGCAGTATTATAGTAGTTATATTCTTGTACATAGGAGCAGTATTATAGTAGTTATATTCTTGTACATAGGAGACAGTATTATAGTAGTTATATTCTTGTACATAGGAGCAGTGTTATAGTAGTTATATTCCTGTACATAGGAGGCAGTATTATAGTAGTTATATTCTTGTAGATAGGAGGCAGTATTATAGTAGTTATATTCTTGTACATAGGAGGCAGTATTATAGTAGTTATATTCTTGTACATAGGAGGCAGTGTTATAGTAGTTATATTCTTGTACATAGGAGCAGTATTATAGTAGTTATATTCTTGTACATAGGGGCAGTATTATAGTAGTTATATTCTTGCACATAGGAGGCAGTGTTATAGTAGTTATATTCTTGTACATAGGAGCAGCATTATAGTAGTTATATTCTTGTACATAGGAGCAGTATTATAGTAGTTATATTCTTGTATATAGGAGGAGTATTATAGTAGTTATATTCTTGTACATAGGAGCAGTATTATAGTAGTTATATTCTTGTACATAGGAGCAGCATTATAGTAGTTATATTCTTGTACATAGGAGCAGTATTATAGCAGCTATATTCTTGTACATAGGAGCAGTATTATAGCAGCTATATTCTTGTACATAGGAGCAGTATTATAGTAGTTATATTTTTGCACATATTGTTCGGTATTATATAGTGATATTCTGAATCTGTGTGGATAATAGTTTCGCTGATACCTATATGGATAACTGCTGTGGAGTTAGGAATTATAAGAAGTTAGGTGTAAAGCAGAGGCTCCATCTCTTCTTGCCATTTCTACGGGCTCCTGGAATAGACTTACATTTGCCCAGAGATATTATCCCTGGATGGAGTAAACCTGACGCGGTGTTGAGTTGACAGGCAGCATCCAGTGACACATCTTGCCCTTCTACATTGAAGGCAGCGAAGGTTTTTTTTTACCCATCATTGGACTTGATATGAACTTCAAGTGACAAAAGCTTTAGCCCTTAATCCGATGATTTCACGGATTGTTATGACCGGGAAGGCAGAGTCCACATGATAAGAGGCGGTGCAGCCGTCACAGCACCGGGGATGATCTGACACAATGAGGGGTTACAGAGCACTGGTTGACAACTCCCTGCAAGCGGCACTGAAATCCAATCAGTCACTTAATTGCAGTCTCTCTTTACAGGGACTTTCAGGGTCATGCCCCATGTAGCGGGTGTTGCAGGGTCACTGCATAGCCAGGTCAGGCCCAAAATGTGGTCAAAGCCACAGCCCCCCACAGTCTACTAATAAACTCTGTGCCACCTTGTAGCTATTTGTTAATGGACACAGCTTTTGGGCATTGACAAACAGAAAGGAATGAAGGCTATGCTTATAAGAGATTTTTTTTTACTGCGTCTAACATTAGATGCCCATTGATTATAATGGAAGTCCATTCTTATGTTCTTGGCACAGTTTCCGCATGGACACAGCAATGCGTGGCTGCTTGCAGATTAGCCCCAGCTAATTAGCCCCAATATTATGACCAGCAACTAATATCCAGAGTAACCGCCATGTGCAGCGTGGACAGCAGCTAGATGCGCTGGGGGGACTCAGTAAGGTCCTGGTAGGTTGTCACACAGGGCCGGTGTTCCGTGAAATTTCCCTACCCTCGTCACTTCCTGTTGTGACGCAGCCGCACTGGACATGACGTTCCCAGGTTTGGAAGGAGGTGTGTCTCGCCGCGCAGGCGCACACAACGAGGTAGGGAAATTTCACACAAGAGTTGTTGAGAACGGGCCAGTGCGCATGTGCCGAGGGTAGGGAAAAATTACAGGCCAGTGCACAAGCGCGGTTAACAACTCCCCACTGTAAGAGATCAACCAAGAACCAGCGCAAAGACGCACAGTTGGGGAGTAGTTAGCCACGCTTGCGCACTGCATGTGCAGTGTCGGCTGGTGTCCAGCTGAGAGGTAAGGCGCAAGCGCATTAGGTGCCCCGTTCTTAAAAACTCTGGTGTGAAATTTCCCTACCCCGTCATGTGCGCCTACGCGGCGAGACACACCTCCTTCCAAACCAACCTGAGAACGTCATGTCCGGTGCGTCTGCGTCACATCAGGAAGTGACGAGGGTAGGGAAATTTCACGGGTAGGGAAATATAACCGAACACCGGATATATCACCTGTGCAGCTGGTTCAGCTGCATAGAGGCCCAGGGAGGAAGGGGGCCCTTCCCAGTGCCAGCAGAGGTGTGTTTTTTTTAATTATTATTATTATTATTTTCCCTCCCTTCCTCTGCCAGGGTAACCTGGTCACCTTGGGGCGGAGGGGCTGATTGGGACTTACTGTGAATCTGCTGCATGTTCTGCCTATACTTCAAAGCTGAAGGCCCTGCGATGACATCATAGTCATGTGACCTTTTTAACACTGGAAGTGGTAGTAGGACCTGTGATGAGGTCACCGTCATGTGACCATTGCAGATGGCAAGCACCCGACTGTATAGGGAGGGTGCTCAGGGACTGATGGTCCCCCCCCTCCCCCCTTTTCCCCTTAGGGCTTAAGGGTGCTGGCCCCTTCGAGTTAATGGTAAAGTAGATGGCAGAATAGGACCATTAAGAGGTTAATTCACTGGGGAGCTCCTTAGACAGGATGTGGGCGGGGCAGAGAATCCTGGAGGCTGCATATACTCACTCCATATTCTGGCACTTCCTCTTGCCAGTGGAAGCAAATTGGTTTGGTGTGCACCCTTTGCTCTGTCCACACCAAGATGCCACAGGTGGTGTTTTTCCTGTAATTGCCTCCTGGTGAGTTTCATGGGCAGGATGAGGGATAGCTGTGCTCAGTTTGAGCAGCCTCAGCTCTCCCTGGCATCCTCCTCCCCTGTGCCTGCCTTAGTGAGTGGTGTGGAGCTGCGGGGCGTTTGGCTCTGCCATTCCCCTGCAGCATTTTGTTTCATGGGTGTCGGGGCTGCACATGCCAGCCAGGATTGTTAGCCATGAGGGGGTGTGGGACAGCTCCTCACTAACTGAGTAATTCCAACCCCCACCCCCTGCATTTTAGCCTAATGTGCACCCCCTTTCCACTAAGGTAGGGCGGCATGGGGTCACCGCAGCCCCCTGCTTCAGCCAGGGTCCTTCAGCTTCCATGGTGCAGAGCTAGTCACTGCTCCTGGCCCTGCCCCTTACCCCTGCAGTGCTTACAGGGCGCTTGTGACGGGCACCACTGGGCAGGCGAATTCTCTTGTTACTATATGGCCCCCTGGGAGCTCTCACCCGCCCTAGCATCCCTCTGCCCCCCTTCTCCATATCAGATTAGTGTCACCGGCCCCTTAGTCCAGCAGCGCTTACTGGGCGCTTGTAATGGGAACCGCTTGCTATATGGGGCCCGGAGAGCTCTTCACCTGCCCCTCGTACCCCCTGGTTTACAGTGCCCTCACCTATGTAACCTTTCCTCCAAGGGGTTGCTGCTTCCCGCTTATGCAGTCTGTGCCCCTTTTAGTACATGGGGCACTGCGGGTCTCAGTTTGAGACCCTTATGACACCCCACCCTCAGGCAGGCAGGCGCAGGGCTCTCTGTTTTTCATCCTTCTCGCAGGTGGGCCGGGGCGTGGCCTCCATGGTTACCGCCTGCGCCAGTCCCGACAACCGTTCCAGGGTTTCCGGGTGAAGTAGGCGCTCAGATCCTCCAGGTGGCGCTAGCCGTCGTCTTCGGACGGAATGTCGGGCGCATCTGAGGAGTCTGGTTTGCTGTTGCGATCGGAAACCGGAAGAGGCTGGTGCCTGTCCATCTATCCAAGGTTCTCGGTCTGGTCGCTGCAGCGACCCACCAGAATGGCATTCCAGTTCCCGCTCCTTCAGCGGTGCCGTTCCTTTCTACAACTGGTGAGTACTGATGCTCTAGGGGACGGGGGTGTCTGGTCTTGTGCAGAATTAGAATCCTTGCTATAAGGGCACTTGTAGATACGGGGTCCCCCGCCCCTCCGGTTGCGCTGGTTGCTCTGTGGCGCAATAGCTTATGGGTAGCATTCCTGGTGGTTTATGTTAGTTGTTCCTGGTTTTACTACTCCTTTGGTTTATGTTAGTTGGTACAGGTTTGAGCTGGGAGGTTCCCAGCCGTGGTTTACCTGAGCTTGTGCAACTGCGGTTTTAGCACTTGGGGTGTCCATATCCTATAGAAGGGGTTTTCCCGACCATGTACCAAAAAAATAAAAAATAAAAATAGGGTGTGGATATGTTTGTAGATATATATGTATATATATATTATATTTATATATGGTAACTGTATAATAAATGATTACTCGATCACAGAAAAAGGCAAAGCCCTCTGTCAGTGGTGGTTTTGTGGCGTCGGCAGTACAATAGCGCGACCCCCTTTTCGGGACCGGTTGGGCTTAGTATGTGGTTTTCCAGGGTAGCGGAGCAGTGAGGCCACAGGTTGATATGGTGTGGCAAGTGTTCGGTCCCCTACCTGGTTCTGGTAGGTTTTCTGATGTGGTTGTTCTATGTAGTGCAATGAGTACTTGATTTGTATGGTGTAGACATCTTGTTGAGTCAGAATGGGTCGTGCGTTAGTCGCTAGTTTCTTCATTGTGTGTATCCGATACCCTCATGCTCCATGTAACAGTTCTTGTCCCACCGGTCTTTCGGAGGGTTTTCTTGCAGCTGGTTTTGGGTGAGGCTCAGGCCCTCTGTGTAATAAATGATTTTATAATTAGGTGTGTATCCGGTGCTAAATATTCGGGTGCTTCCATGTGTAGAGCAGTGCTTCCTGTTATACTCCTACCTGCGGGCGCTAGGCTGTGTGTTTGTTCTATTTGGGCTTTCAATAGGGACATATCTGACATGGTTGGTTCATATGTACGGAGGCATGGCACAGTGGTCTTAATCCCTCTAGTCGGGCTGTGGACCTTCCTTGATGTACATGGTTGTTAGTTCATATCAACACAGCCACATTTACATTGTTTCTCCTGCTGAAAACTACAGTTCTGGTCCACCGGACCCGGGTTCCATTGGGATGGTTGATAACTGGGCACTTCTGCTGAGATTCTAACATTACTATGCAGGATGGCAGCTTGGTGGTAATGCACTTGCCTTAGATCCAATGTTTCAGGAGTTACAGTTCTGTGCGATCCAGTTGAGCGGAATACAAGGGAGATGTACATGATGTAAGCAGTACAAGAGACTTTATTCTGGCCAGTGGGTGTGGTTGCCAGGAGGGCGGTATCGGTATACTGCTGCCGCATGGCTTCCCCAGCTGAGTGAATGTTGCGGAATTGGCAGTCGCAGGATAATCAGATGGTAAGCCAGTAACTGATAACCAGGTCTGTTCGCGGATGTCGCTCAGAGGAGAGCCTTGATATAAGCACAATTCATGGGGTTACAAAATAAATAAATAAAATAAATAAATAAATAACTGCAGCCTTTTATTCCCGTTCGGATCTGGGTTTTGATGTGAGTCAGGCACTCTGACTGGTCCTCCTGACTGGACTTTACTGGTCGGCAAGGTGCCCCTCCAAGGTTCATTTGCCTGTACTGTTCCGTTGTTAGGTAAGCAATTCGGGTATAGTTAGGGGGCATTTAGTCTGGATAGCCATGTCCCGTCTCTTTCAGCCTTCTGTCCTGGCTGATTGGTATTTTCTCCTGGGTGTTTGTCTCTTCATAGGAGGCCGCACTGCGTTGGAGGGTGGTTATCTTTTTATGGGCGAATAGTAGTCGGGATTATAGCCGTCTATACATGACGATCAAGTTAATAGAAAGGGTTGTACCTCCCTTTTGCCCGGTTTCATTCCGGTCTGCCGGTTCGATGGGTTATGACTTCACACAGGGTGGGGATCCAATTCTTTTTCCCATCAGGATGTTTCCCCTCAGTGGGTTTTACAATTTACCTTGAACTTTAAATAAACAAATACATAAATAACTTTTTGGTTTAACTTTTTCTGGTCTGGTTGTACGATCCTCTTTGTATGTTGAGGCTCGGGCAAATTTTTTTTTGTCTTTCAGGTTCTTGGTGTTTGGTGGATCAATGGGTGGCCTTTCGTATATCTCCATGGAGAGACAGGAGCACAGGCCCAGTGTGCGCTCCTGGTGGTTCGATTGGTGCAGTCTTGGCAAAGGGATCCGGGATTTCAGGTGGTATTCTAACTTCTTCCGGAAGTGGTTGGTATACCCGTGCTGTGGTACTGCCCCTTGTCATTCTGGAGCTCTGGACCTCATATGTGCTGACATGCGATGATCCCTGTCTTTTCAGGAGGTTGGTAGGAGGGTGGTTGGTTGTCATCTCCCGGGTGGGTTGTTCTGGCCATATATGGGAAGGCGTTGTGTATACAATACGAAGGTATAGCTCAAGGGGCAGTGGTTTGTCACCGTGATCGGGAAAATTCAGCTATATAGTGTAGCAGTTCCAGTTCTTTGGATCAATGACCCCTCTCTGGTAGCTATGGTCTGTAATATTTTACTCTCCAGGGTTACATCTAGGCCCCACTTGATTCAACATTTTTGGTGACTTCACCATTACCACTTCCTCGGGAAGGGATTTCCATAGCCCTCTGCTCTTGCCGTAAATAATTATTCTGTCTATATACAAACCTTCTTTCCTCCAGATGTATAGGATGTCCCCTCGTCACATTCACAGTCCTGGGGATAAATAGATGATGGGAGAGATCTCTGTACTGACCCCTGATATATTTATACATAGTTATTAGATCTCCCCTCGGTCGTCTTTTCTAATATGAATAACCCTCATTTTGATAACCTTTCAGGGTCCTGTAGTTGCCCCATTCCAGTTATTACTTTAGTTGCCCTCCTCTAGACCCTCTCTAGCTCTGCTATGGCTGCCTTGTGCACAGGAGTCCAGAACTGTACACAGTAATAATTATTAAAAAAAAAATAAAAAATGTATATATATTTAAATAGCACTAACATATTCCATAGCGCTTTCCAATTCAGGGGTTCATGGACAAACGGTCATAAATAACATAGCAACTGACAAGTTGATTATTACAACAAGAAGAATGAGGGCCCTGCTCGCAGGAGCTTACAATGTGTGGTCTGACCAATGATGGGTAAAGTGGTTAGACTTGGTTCTCATCGTGGGCAGCTATGCCCCATTATATACAACTATTTATCCTATTGGCCTTGGTTTTTAATGGGACTTGATGGCATTTTCCTCTTGAATGTTAGTCGGGACACTTCCCGGCCTGTCGAGGAGTTTCAACAGACTCGGTTCTGCTGGGTGGTGGTCGGGCCCCGTTGGAGAACGGGTCTCCTCCGTGGCGGCATTTGGGTACAGCGGAGATATGGTGGTACAAGATAGCGTAATTGCCCGCTGGGAGTCCAGCGGCCGGCATACCGCTCTTGATGATTACGGTTTAACTTGCCCGCTGGGAGTCCGGCGTTTGGCATACCGCTATGATATTATGGTTTATTAAGGTTTGCCGCTTTAATAAAGAAGCTGTGGCCGATCACCATCCAGCAATAAAGTGACACAGTTGTCAGTGTTTTTGTTATAGGTCAAGGTTGGGTGAAGGGGCCAAGCGGGAGTTAAGGTGATACCCCACCCTGTTTCCCTGGATACCAGCAGTCTGGCAAGCACCCGACTGTATAAGGAGGGTGCTCAGGGACTGATGGTCCCCCCTCCCCCTTTTCCCCTTAGGGCTTTAGGGTGCTGGCCCCTTCGAGTTAATGGTAAAGTAGATGGCAGAATAGGACCATTAAGAGGTTAATTCACTGGGGAGCTCCTTAGACAGGATGTGGGCGGGGCAGAGAATCCTGGAGGCTGCATATACTCACTCCATATTCTGGCACTTCCTCTTGCCAGTGGAAGCAAATTGGCCCTCCCTCCCTCCCTTTGTGGATATACTTGGGAGACTGGTCAAGATACAAGGTTATGATCGGTTATGGATACTTGTTTTATTCTGCTTTGTTTTCAATTTTTAGGAGCCCTGCTGGGAGTCCAGAGGTTTGGATATCGCTCTGATGATTACGGCTTTTGAGATACGTGAATTCTGGTCGAGTTTATCAAGTCACAGCTGGCGGCATTTGGGTACAGCGGAGATATGGTGGTACAAGATGGCGTAATTGCCCGCTGGGAGTCCAGCGGCCGGCATACTGCTCTTGATGATTACGGTTTAACTTGCCCGCTGGGAGTCCGGCGTTTGGCATACCGCTATGATATTATGGTTTATTAAGGTTTGCCGCTTTAATAAAGAAGCTGTGGCCGATCACCATCCAGCAATAAAGTGACACAGTTGTCAGTGTTTTTGTTATAGGTCAAGGTTGGGTGAAGGGGCCAAGTGGGAGTTAAAGGTGATACCCCACCCTGTTTCCCTGGATACCAGCAGTCTAAAGGAAGCGCTCAGCAGTGGAGACCTGTGAGGCCACAGAATTATTATTGTTAGTTACATGGGACTGTATGTTAGAAGGGCTGAAGGGAGGGGATGGGTGTTAGTTACATGGGACTGTATGTTACAGAAGATTAAGGGAGATGACTGGTGTTTAGAGTTGAGCGAACACCTGGAAGTTTAGGTTTGCCGGGTTCGGCCGAACTTCGCAAAAAAGTTTGAGTTTGGGACCCGAACTTGACCCCGAACCTGAACCCTATTGAAGTTAATGGGGACCCTAACTTTGGGGTACTAAAATGGCTCTAAAAGAGTCATGGAAAGGGCTAGAGCAGGGCTGGCCAACCTGCGGCTCTCCAGCTGTTGCAAAACTACAACTCCCAGCATGCCCAGTCTGCCTAAAGCTATCAGCCTACAGCAGGGCATGGTCGGAGTTGTAGTTTTGCAACAGCTGGAGAGCCCCAGGTTGGCAAGCCCTGGGCTAGAGGGCTGCAAAAGGCAGCAAAATGTGGGTAAGAGCCCTGCAAACAAATGTGGATATCGGAATCATTACGGATTTAGAATTTTCTTCATTATTTATTGTAGTTTATGTTATGCGAAAAATCTTCAATTAAATATGGACAATAATCGCAACTTTCCTATTGGGTTGGCTTGGCTTGGTAGAATTGTCAAATAAGTAAAATATAGAGCTATATTCTACATATTGGACAATACTACCAAGCCAATAACAACAGAAAGATTGCTTACACCTACTCGTGATACGATTAGCAGCATATTTGCTACTGATTTTGGCATAACATAAACTATATTAAATAATGAAGAATATTCTAATTCACTAGATATTGCAGCCTACTCACATTGACCCACAAGCAAGAAGCAGGCAGGTAATGGGTTCAGATGACAAAAATTGACGAATATTTGGTTTTACGAATATATATCACTGTATTCCAAATATTCGCAAATTCTCGAATATCCACGCTCAACACTAGCCATTAGTAGGCATGGCTGTGATGGCTTCTAAAGACACACTAGTTAAACGCTTGTTGATTGGGTGCCCTGCAGCCTTTCAACAAGCGCCATTAAATCGCCGAACACCAAACTCGAAGCCGAACTTTTACAGAAATGGTCGGGTTCGGGTCTGGGTATCAAAAACTCTAAAGTTCGGTATGAACCCGAACTTTACAGTTCGGGTTCGCTCAACCCTACTGGTGTTATTTACATGGGACTATGTGTTCGAGGGTCTGAAGGAGCGGATTTAAGTTATTTACATGGGACTGTATCTTATAGAAGACTGTAAGGAAAAGAAGATAATTACATGGGACTGTATCATATAGAAGACTGGTGAGAGAGGACTAGTGTTATTTACATGGGACTGCATGGTATAAAAGACTGTAGGGAGAGGACTAGTGTTATTTACATGGGACTGCATGGTATAAAAGACTGTAGGGAGAGGACTAGTGTTATTTACATGGGACTGCATGGTATAGAAGACTGTAGGGAGAGGACTAGTGTTATTTACATGGGACTGCATGGTATAGAAAACTGTAGGGAGAGGACAGGAATTATAATTTATGGGGGCACTACAGAGAAGATTATAACTCCATGGGGTACGTCAGAAGGCGTTATAAATACTGTGGGCAGTAGTGGCGGCATTACTACTGAGGGCCGCCCATCAGTGCCGGTGATGTCACCGGGAACACTGCTAGACCTGTAAACAGAACTTGCCCTACACTTTACAGCGCGGGCCAAGGGAGAGTATCGGAGCATGAAATGTCGGAGGGGCTGAGTGGGGGGTGAAGAGGATATGTCCGGGGTCAGCCCTGAACCCGGACAACTGTTTTAAAGGGCGTCTGTCAGCAGTTTTGTACCTATGACACTGGCTGACCTGTTACATGTTCCTTTGCATCTGCCGCTCCCTGTCTATTTTGACGGGCCCTGGCAGTGAAAATGTCATCACAACTGGCCATGCCAAAGTGCAGAGGGAGCGGCAGTTACAGAGAGAGCGGAGCCTCTAGGAGTAATGGTAACGCCCCCGTTTGCATATAATAAAACATCATATTTCTCAGCGATGCGGGCACATATGAACATGGGACCAACACAGATGCCTTCAGCTGCCGAGCGCACATGTAACAGGTCAGCCCTTTAATTGTGCAAGTGTATGAGTGCAGTATACGGGCACTTTAACACCCGTTTACCCCCAATCTGTTATGTTCTTTAAGCATTTCATGTAATTGCCTGCAGCAATGTTAAGGGTGTCATTTAGGTATTGGACCACTGGGGGAGCTGGTGAGCAGGTCATATATATAGCTAGGCCAAGGCAGGCTAGTGGAGTGCAGACCCTGGAGTCTGTAGAGGCCACATGTCTCAGGCCTAGACCAGTTCAGCAGAATCTGGAGGCAATCCCTAGAGCAAGAGGTACTAAACGTCAAGAGGAGGTAAATTATAAAGCTGGAGATTCAAGGATATAAGCCAGAAGTAGGGCATTGGGGCCTTGAAGCATCAATTCCAGTCAGGACGAGTCAGGAAGAAAGTAAGGTTCACCTGCAATTTCAAGTCCTGTATTACCACCCTCTGTTTAACCTTGCTGGATGTAAGACCACTGCAATTTTATTGTCTGCAAAAGGAACTGTTGGAAAGACTGCTTACTGTATCATCACTGTCTTCAGTAAAGTTTGGATTCTGTTTTCAAGTTATCAGTCTGTACCTCAGTTATTCCTACTGTAAATACGGTGTGCCACCGTTTACTGGCACTGAGCGTCACGACATATCAGGGACTTAGCCATAGGCACGTTAAACTATAACACCAAGGGCACCTCACCTTCCACCTGGCTGTGTCCCTCAAGAACCCAGAGAGTGCCCCAGAGGAGCAGCGTGCCGGCCTCTCCATCACTGGCATTCCCCAGGTTAGTTCCTACACAAAGCCCTGACTTGGGGTGCTGCATTTTGGCGTCACGAACAGGATACGCACGTTTTATGGACTGTGATCAAAAACGTGAACTTTGTGCCTTAACCAGTTTGCCAAGTGACAAAACGCCTGTTTATTTGAAGTGAACTTTGCGGACCTAAAACGTACAGAAAAGTGTCCCAAAGACCTCCAGAAGCGCTGTGCAGTGTTGCGCTATCAAGAGGAAGAAAATCGCCACTTCAAAGTGCATTTTTGTGGACTTTTATGCTGTTTCACTACCGCTGCTTGCTGTCATTGAATTGATGCATCATGGCGCCCAAGATGGCCGCCTGAACTGTGGACTTATCTACTGCGCCATCACTACTCATCGCTGGCGGAAAGCTTAGCGCCAGACTCTGCAGCGTCACCACTTTATTCAAATTTCCCAAGCTGGACTCCACCTACCTTGGACTTAGAAGAACGCAGACGCTGTTCCCCGTCGGAGCAAGTCCGAGCTCCGCCCCTCCAGCCCGACGTCCTCGCGGGAAGGCACGCTGCGCAAAGGGATTCCCGAAGACGTCCTTCCGGATCTCGCGAGATTTGGACCGCCTGCACCGGAGTAAGTACCAACTCCTGGGAGAAATAATCCGACACCGGAGAGGGTCGCCTGGTTAGCAAGGCCCAAAAGGGGATACTGGACTCTGCCCAACGATCGCGCCACCGGCCAATAACCCCGCCGGCGCGACATCGGACCTAGCGCTGCCTCTTAAAGGGACCGCTCAACCAAATAATCTGCATCATGTCGGACTCAGAAGCAGCCGAGCAGCCTGCCCCCAGGAGCCAGTGGCCATCGCGGTATTACGCCTGTCAACATGATGCCGCTGACGATGCCATATTACTTTGGGGCTCCATGGTTTCCCGTTATGCCGGGAGGCTCATAATTTAAAGACTTTCAAGACAAAATCCTAGCTCTGTTCCGGCTCTATCCTATTAACCCGGAGCAGCAAATGGAGATTCTGTTAGCCCAGTTGGAAGGAGCGGCCCGTCGAGAAGTCATGTCCTGGCCCAGTTCTGAGAGGAGCACCATAGAGCAGATCTTTGACCGCCTCAGCACTACCTTTGAAGTCAGGACGGTGTCTGAAAATAAAGATGCGCTTCTTCAGCAAGAAACAAAAACCTGGTGAGTCACTTCGTGATTTTTGCTTTATCCTCCAAGAGGCCTGGAAGGCTGTCATTCATATAGACCCTAGAGAGGTTGACACCCAGGATCAAACTCTGAGAGAACAATTTATTGCGGGTGTGAATAGCGAATCTTTAAA
>JAKVIS010003499.1:0-17006 GCA_033119425.1 Bufotes viridis
GTCAATAAAATTATCTCTCCCCGGAAAAATTTCTGCGGACGCCCATGCACAGAGACTGGATTTACGGAAAGGGTACCTCCTGCCGGTGCTGGGAAGCAAGCTGGCCGGAATCAGCGACACAAGTACAGGGGGCAACAATGGAGGGGCAAAATTAACTTGTGTGGGGGCAAATTACTTAGTGGGAGGTCAGTGTGACGGGCAAACCACATGGAGGGCCGTGTGGGGCAAAATTACTTAGTGTGGACTGTGGGGGCAAATTACATGATGCAGGGCTGTCTGGGGGTAAAATTAACTTGTGGGGAAGGGCAAAATACTCAGTGGGGTCAGTGTGGCGGGCAAACTACATAGTGGAGGGACATGTGGGGGCAAATTACTTAGTGGGGGCAACTTGCATAATGCAGGGCTGTCTGGGGCAAAATTCACTTGTGAGGGGGCGAAAATTAGTCAGTGGGGGTCAGTGTGGTGGGCAAACTACATAATAGAGGATCGTGTGGGGGCAAATTACATAATGCAGGGTTGTGTGGGGGCAAAATTAACTTGGGGGCAAATTACTCAGTGAGGGGCAGTGTGGAGGGCCGTGTGGGAGACGTCCTTGGATGTAAGAGGTATGGGCGCGATATATGGGTGGGGCTGTGTGTGGCTTGAGGGTGGACGGGGACACAGGGGCCCCATGATCTCCTATTCCTGGGGGAAGTGCCCCTCCAAAGACCAGGGTCTGGATCCGCCACTGGAGCAGTGTCGGGTGGGGGGGCCCAGGCCTTGAGCTGTGTAAGGGGCCCCAAAATTTCTGATGGCAGCCCTGGGCAGGAGCGTGGTAACTTGAGAGCAGGTGACCGAAGCTGAGCTGGAGGAGGATGGTGCGTCAAGGTTCTTAGCGGAAGCTGTTGAAGATTGGGTGTCCTGTCTAAGCCAGTCAACTATGTCCTCAAAATTTTTCGGGTTCAGGGTACGTGGCCTCTGAACACTGGGCATTATTCCAGGGCCAGTGAAAATCACAGCACCACGACCACGACGGCCCCTGCGGGGTGGCCTGCCTCTGCCTGTCATTTTTTTTTAGATAAGTGGTAATACGCGTGCTAGGTACTGTGCCACCCTGTATGAGTGGTGGGCACTGGCAGTGGGCACATTACAGTCTGTAGAAGTCGGCCTGACACACACTGGCAGCAGGCAAGCAACTGAAATTAGACTAAAGTGTAAAAATGAAATGCCTTTTTTTGATGCAAAGTCCTGTGCCACCCGGTATGAGTGGTGGGCACTGGCAGTGGGCACATCACAGTCTGTAGAAGTCGGCCTGACACACACTGGCAGCAGGCAAGCAACTGAAATTAGACTAAAGTGTAAAAATGAAATGCCTTATTTATCGGCAAGCTACTGTGCCACCCGGTATGAGTGGTGGGCACTGTCAGTGGGCACACTACAGTCTGTGGAAGTCGGCCTGACACACACTGGCAGCAGGCAAGCAACTGAAATTAGACTAATGTGTAAAAATTAAATGCCTTATTTATCGGCAAGCTACTATGCCACCCGGTATGAGTGGTGGGCACTGGCAGTGGGCACACTACAATCTGCAGATGTCGGCCTGACACACCCTGGCAGCTGGCAAGCAACTGAAATTAGACTAATGCGTAAAATGAAATGCTTTATTTATCGGCAAGCTACTGTGCCACCCAGTATGAGTGGTGGGCACTGGCAGTGGGCACACTACAGTCTGTGGAAGTGGGCCTGACACACACTGGCAGCAGGCAAGCAACTGAAATTAGACTAATATGTAAAAGTTAAATGCCTTATTTATCGGCAAGCTACTATGCCACCCGGTATGAGTGGTGGGCACTGGCAGTGGGCACACTATAGTCTGTGGAAATCGGCCTGACACACACTGGCAGCAGGCAAGCAACTGAATTTAGACTAAAGTGTAAAAATTAAATGCCTTTTTTGATGCAAAGTCCTGTGCCACACGGTATGAGTGGTGGGCACTGGCAGTAGGCACAATACAGTCAGTGGAAGTCAGCCTGACACACACTGGCAGCAGGCAAGAAACTGAAATTACACTAAAGTGTAAAAATGAAATGCCTTTTTTGATGCAAAGTCCTTTGCCACACGGTATGAGTGGTGGGCACTGGCAGTGGGCACACTACAGTCAGTGGAAGTCGACCTGACACACACTGGCAGCAGGCAAGCAACTGAAATTAGACTAAAGTGTAAAAATTAAATGCCTTTTTTTGATGCAAAGTCCTGTGCCACATGGTATGAGTGGTGGGCACTGGCAGTGGGCCTGCAGCTCCTCACACACGGGCAGGCCAGGCAACTGCAATATATATATGGAGAAAAATAAATAAATATAGCAGACTAATGTAGCAGCCCTAAAAAGGGCTTTTTGGGGGTGCTATCAGGACGCTGTCCTTACAGCAGAGATCAGATGAGTCTTTCAGGACTGGAGTGGACACTGAATACACTAGTCTAGCTATCGATTTCCCAATTAAATCAGCAGCAGCTAAACTGCCCCTCCTATCACTAAAACTGTAGCTTCCGAATGAATCTAAAATGGATGCTGTCCAGGAGATAGGAGGGTCTGGGAGGGAGGGTATGCTGCTGATTGGTTGGAATGTGTCTGCTGACTGTGAGGTAGAGGGTCAAATTTTGCTCAATGATGATGTATAGGGGGCGGACCGAACATCGCATATGTTCGCCCGCCGCGGCGAACGCGAATAAGCTATGTTCGCCAGGGAACTGTTCGCCAGGGAATAGTTCGGGCCATCTCTATCGATGGAGATCTGGAAACTAGTGCTGGTATGAAGAATAAAAAAGATGCTCGATCCTCCTGGTCTATCTATGATATAGTTTCTGTAGTTCTTGTTCCATGTATGGTCACTTAAGGTGAGGGAAACAAAAGAAACACTGCAGTCAGGATTTTTTGTGTTTTTTTTTATTTTTTGGAGGGGGGGGGGAGAAGGGGAGGGAAGAAATGGGGAAGGGAAGGTTATTTTAGTTTTTTTGGGAAATATTATTATTTTTTTTTAATGGGGAGGGATTAAGGAGAGAAGAGGAAAGGAGAAGTGGGGGAAGGGAAGAGTATTTTTTGTTTTTTTCATATTTTTTTTTAAGGAAGGGGATTTTTTAGTTTTCAGTTGTTTTTTGGTAGCAGTAGTTCAGGATGGTGCTTGACTGTTCGCCTTTACACTGGCTCTTTTTCCGGAGGCTCTCTAGATTTCATTTTCCTCCTCCAGAATATGCAGACGCTAAAAAAAGAAGACGATCAATCAGTTATTTAATATCCGCTATTTACATGTGAGCTCTGAATGAAATGTGTGCACAGATCCTCCAATGTGTTCTCGTTACATAATAACATATCTGACTCCAATATGCGCCAAATTTATCATGTAGCCTTCAGCACTGTGATAAATCTGGCGCACCTTGTGACTGCCTGGACTAAGTTTACGCTGTGTAAATATTAAGCAGCAATAATACGCTAGCTCCATAGAGTATCTTATAAATGCTACCTACCATATGCCAGCGATCAACATGATGGTGACGGAGCCGGCCACAGATATTGCTGTGAGGGAAGCATTGCTGTTATGGAGCTCCTCTAGAAGTGGCGACTCAGGCGCTGTGATGTCAAGCACATCAGGAAGTGTAGGGCGAGAATGGTATTTTTCTATCGCCTGTTCCGATCCACTGATAACTAAATGAGGAAAACAATTACATTAATAGTTCATACCATGAATGATACTGACTTTGTAGTGTATCTTATATATGAAATAATATTATATATTTTTCTGAATTGTCTGTATCATGGCGGCTCAGAAACACTGTCAAAACGAAGAGTGGCTCCAAAATACGGAAGCGGCTTAAATTATCACTTTATAGGATTTTCCTTACAAATACTAATCTAAAATAACCCCAAATTATAGGTGACAGTTCAGATTTTCAGAACTAGATCCTTTCTCACTAATTATCACCTATAAGCAGATATGAATCCCATGTATCTAAGTATTACCACCCAGCATAGTGCCAGTAATAATATGTCCTCACCTGCCACATTGTAGATGATCTTACTCACTGGCACTTCAGAGTCCAGGATGGTGGTACACGTGTACCGGCCGGAGTCCCCCTTCAGTACACCCTTGATCACTAGGTAGGGCTCCCGTGTGATTTTGGGTTCATGTTCATGATGCTAGAGAGATAATATAGAGAACTGTGAGAACCTCATATGTCACAATTACTTAAAATTCATTGTCATTATTATTAAGACAAAAATAGATAACTGATGATAATTTGCTGACATGACATAACATGGGTAAATGCTGACATGGGTAAAAGGACTTCCTGATAAATGTTTTGGGTAATGAAGGAAAAGGTTTGGGAAGCGCTTCCTTAATATGATGGTCATATAACTTATTAACAATCTCCCAGTTTTACAATTATTTTGGGCATCTGCATTTCACTTACCAGGGTGAACACGTTCTGATAGGAGTCCTCCAGCCTCGAGTACCATTCAAAGCTGCAGTCCAGAATTAGTTCTTCATACTCTGGAACTTTGATATTTATCTCTAGAAAGAAGGAAAATGAAAGAAGATATTACAGAAGTAATTGTGTAGATTTTCTGTCCTGCATTTAAAGGGGTTGTCTCAATAACATGTCTCCTTCCATATGATGTAATAGAAAATATGGGCATCATAGAGGGGACTGATAGTAACTGATTATATTCTTCTGTCTCCTCACCTCCACAGTTTACAGTCTCTGCGAGATGAGACTTGTGGTCTTTACATGGAGAGCACGGACCGTCCAGTTTTCAGATCTGAGAATAGAAGAAAGAAAGGAAATATGAGCCAAGCATTAAAGACACTTTATAATATTATAATAAATATGCTAATCATATGCTGGTATCTATCACCCCTCTGTCACCAGCACATGGACAATATACCCTACAGGCTGCCATCACCCTTGTAGTCTGCTTATGGACAGAATCATATTAATGTAAATGTCCTCCTGCTTCAGGAAGTCTGATTCTCTGCCATGAACTATGAACTATTGGAAGTGACTGGATTATTTAGTGTACAGTGAGGATTTGGGGTCTTATATTTTTACTGGTGTTCTATGTGAATGTAGATATAAGAATTGAAGACTTCTACTTTACCGAAACATCTGTTGGAGGTGCACAGGCAGCTACATCTCTCCAAGTAGTCTATGAAAAGAGGAGATGGCATATAATAGTCAGCAGGTGCTGTGTACAGCACCTATGTAGTGCTGCTCACCTTTGTATAATAGGCACAATACACATACTATACACATAGTTTACAAACACTCATACTGTACCTTGATTTTTTGGAGAGCCCCCGGCGCAGACAATCTTCTCCTCGGCGCAGGTCTTACAGTTGGTATAGGTTTGCACCATTAATCCTGGGGAAATGCACTTGTGTTATAACCTACCAATCTTATAGAGAATAATAATGACAAGAAGCTGAAATCTGGTATAAAATGTACTTACCACAGCTGTCTACACCTGAGGAATGGAGAAGAAAGAAGACATTACTGACAGTTCTCATTGTCAAACCCAGAAACCTCTAATCTCTGGGTCTCATTATTATTTGATATCAGTGTATCTGTCTTAATAGCTGTGTTTTTTAGATTTCCATTGACAGGAATCTCTGAGCTGCCCCAGTACGGTCCGGGCCCTCTATAGAGCGCAGCAGCTCCTAGTGCAAACATCCCTGACAACGAATCAGATGCTGGCTTTCATGTGTCCAGTACAAGGTAGGAGATAACAGCAGTGATGTGATTGGTGGATGTGGGGATCTCTAGTTTGTGTCTCCATTACTATTACTACATGAGGCCTGTGTGTATAATACATTTATATGTCATATTATAGCACATGTTATATCTAGAAGAACTCACCTTGTTTATTTGGACACCTCCCTAAAAGTGAGAAATGAAGGAATACAGAATTACTAATAGAAAACGACAGAGAACAGAAATCCCCTATATATGACGGCTTCATCTATAACATGGCAATAAAACCACAGAAAACTGCACGAATAGCAATTCCCATTATAGGACATTTTATTACAATCAATCCCTCCTGTCACTAGGCTGTAGGGAAAGGAAATTGAGCAGAAAACACCATCTCTGACAACCTACCAGACATATAGAACACAAGTACAATGGTAGATGGGTAAAAGATTTCACTTACGTTGGTTTGAGTCCTGGACGATAACCTTGAGCTTTTCTTTGAGTCGCTGGAATTGGAGTCCAATGATGTGAAGAAGCTGGATCTCTAAAATATATAAAGAGGAGAATAATGAGTCCAGTCCCCTCATCTATTGGTCTGTGTCCCCAACACACTGACAATTCCTATTAATAAGAGAAGTAGAATTCCAGCCTACATAGAAAATATTGTACTTACCCTTAAAATCTATATCCTGTATGACGTCCACAGATTTTTTATATTCGGACGCAATTTCGGATATAGCATATTTATCTGGAATTAAAATAATGGTACATTACTTATTTATCTAATATCTGCGGTATCTATCTATCTATCTATCTATCTATCTATCTAGAGATTTCATAAAAGAGAAATAATAGTAATAATACAATTACCCAGTATCCCGACTTCATCCTCAAGGTAGTCCAGGACTTCTTTCTCTGCGGCTTTGGCAAACCGCTTGATGTTCACATAAGCTTCTATTGAGTCAATATCATCGACTTGGCTTTCGATAAAGGTGTTGAATTTATCCATAGCCATTTTCCCTCTGGAGTCGCATGGAATGCAACAGAGAGATTGTCCGATGAAGACAGATGTTACCAGCATTAGAAGCCACATGGTCTGGATAGAACCAGGCATTTTTTGTAAAATCGCTCCAGTAGCAAATAATCGCTAAGGACGCAAGAGAACAGAACTATGTCCCACTGAGAAGACAACAGCACTGCACAGGTTAGAGCTTCAGGCACTAGTTAAGGGACACTGTCTTTATGACATCACTGTATGATGTCACCGGAATATCGCGAATGATGAGCGAATTTCTCAAAAATTCAATTCAGACGGTTCACCGAATATCCCAAAAGATTCAATTCAATCTGAATTTATTCATGACGAATCAGGTTAAATAAACTGCTGTTTCCTGGCTGCTGAGAGCCTGTATAGTAGTGTAGAACACTGTGCATTGGAGAAACATGCATAGGGAGTCCACTATGCTGGTGAAACAGTACTGTGAGTCAGTATGACACGCAGATGACAGGTGTCACTCTTAGAATCACTTCACACTACACTTATTTGGTCAGTTACGGGGCCAAAACTGACCAAATAACTCAAGTGTGAACTCAGCCTTACAGGTCAATGTTAGCGCCAGGTATAAAGAGCTGTGCAATGGCCCAAGATTCTACTATAGAGTGAAAGAGCGCAGTCCTTTCTCACCGTCGTCAGCTGATTCCACATAGATTTCTACAGAACCTGTTCTGTTACACGCTGAGACAAGTAGTGACCCTCTGACAGAGTGGAAAGGTTGTCAGCAGTAAGTTTGTATTGAAGTCACTGATTAATTCTCTGATCCGTAAGAAAAATTACCCAGAAAAACGGATCCTGTTGCATCAGTTGTCATCCGTTTGAGCCATTTCCGTCTGAGATTGTTTTGTTTTTATGGAAAGGGCATGCAGGACTTTTTTCCCATCTAAAAAAAACGGCAAACGTCGGGGCTGGTGCACAATGGGTAATGTGTGAATTGTGTTGTTACTTTGCCACTGATTTTTTCAACTGCAGTTGCACTCTATTGAGGTCATTTATCAAACTGGTGTGAAGTAGAACTGGCTTAGTTGCCCATAGCAACCAATCAGATTCCACCTTTCATTTTCCAAAGAAGCTGTTAAAAAATGAAAGGTGGAATCTGATAGGTCGCTACTACTGTTGGGTCTTTTGCATCTTGGTTTGCCACCTTGCTGGTAAATCACCACCCTAGCTGGTATGAACACTGGGATGCCAGTGCTGGTACCTTGTACCGGCTCCATCAATTGCCAGCAATTTATTACAAG
Source organism: Bufotes viridis (assembly GCA_033119425.1). Taxonomy (NCBI): domain Eukaryota; kingdom Metazoa; phylum Chordata; class Amphibia; order Anura; family Bufonidae; genus Bufotes; species Bufotes viridis. The sequence continues at coordinate 8,023 of JAKVIS010003499.1, forward strand.
AGGCAAGGAGGCATGAGATGCCTTCTTGCTACGAATGGCTATATCCCAGGCCTGGTCTTAAAGAAATCTGTCAGCTCCAAAACACCCCCCCAAACTAGAGTAAGCGGTACATAGTGTAAGTGACACTGAGTCCGGTTATGTCATTTTCATCTTCATACTCATTTGCATTCTGATGCTGTGCTCCAACAAAGCAGCAGTAAAATGCAGTAATAAGACTCCTCCTTGAGTCCTCTCCATTATGGGTATGGGCACAGGAGTCCTCTCACTCTCTCACTGCATTTTACTGCTGGTTTCTGGGAGCAAAGTGTCAGAATGCAGTGAGTATGAAGATATTCAGCACCATTTACACCATATACCAGTTACTCCAGCTTGTGAGGTGTTTTTGTCGCAGATGTGGTCCTCACAGATTCTCTTTAACCCCTTAAGGACATAGAACGTATGGGTATGCCCTAATGTTCGAGTCCTTAAGGACACAGGGCATACCCATACATCCTGAAAAAAATCGAATGTATTAAAAAAAAAAAATCGTGCAGCAGGAACCATGTTTAAATGCCGAGGGGGGTCCTGTGACCCCCTCGTATCAGCGATCTCTGCAAACCGCAGGTCAAATCAGACTCATTCTGATTGGCCGGTGCAGGGGGGTTCCAGGCGGTCCAGGGGGTGGCCGGAGGGGCCGGCATGGCGGCGGGCGGTGCGGGGGATGGGCTGTATGGAAAGGGTTAAGAGGGAGGGAGCTGCTGTGGGGGGCTGCTGTGCCTGTTGCAGCCCCCCTAGCTCCAGTCTTCAGCTTCCCTGCCTCCCCATCCTCCGCTGCTCTGTTATAGAAGCGGAGCATGGTAACCATGGCAACAGGACGCCTTCAGGCGTCCTGCTTGCAATGGTAATAGAAGTCTGATCAGACTTTTGCTAAAGGCAAAAGTCTGATCAGACTAAGTGTGAAGTAAAAAAATACAGTACAGTACATTATATAAAGTACTGTACTGTATTATACAGACACAATATCCACTGGATCTTCAAGAACCAAGGATCTGGGTAAAAAAAATGTAAAAAAAGTGAAAAAAGTAAAAATCCAAAAATTTTATGAAAAAAATAAAATACACTACACATGTTATATATCACAGCATCCGTAACGACCTGATCTGTGAAATGGGTTCTGTTACTTTCCCCATATGGTGAACGAAAAAAAAAAATATCCTATGTTAAAATTGCAATTTTGCCCACCTCACTTCCCAAAAAGGTAATAAAAGTGATCAAAAAAGTCATATCTACACCCAAATGGTACTAATCAAACTGTCCCTTCATCCCTCAAACAATGATACCTTTCCTAAGAAAATCGGCCAAAAATAAAACAATTATGGCTCTTAGGCTATAAAGACACTAAAAACGTGATTTTTTTGTTTCAAAAAATATTATTGTGTAAAATCTAAATAAATGGACATATTATGTATCGCCGCATCCGTAAGAAGCTGAACTATAAAAATAACATATGACCTAACCCCTCAGGTGGATAGTGCAAAAAAACAAAAATACTGTAAAAAGCATTTTTTTGTCACCTAACATCACAAAAAGTGTAATAGCAAGCGATCAAAAAGTAATATGCACCCTGAAATAGTGCCAATAAAACCGCCATCTCATCCCGCAACAATCGAGCCCCTACCTAAGACAATTGGCGAAAAACTAAAAAAACTGACTCTGACTATGGAGATACTAAAATGTTTTTGTTTTTTAAAAAGGATATTATAGTGTAAAACCTAAATACATTTAAAAGAGTAGACATATTAGGTATTGCCGCGTCCGTAAGAATCTGCTCTATGAAAATAACACATAACCTAACCTCTCATATGAACACAGTCAAAAAATAAAATAAAAACATAACCTAACCTCTCATATGAACACAGTCAAAAAAATAAAATAAAAACTATTTTTTCCAAATTTTCTATTTAAATACGTTTTTCCGGTAACAATGCAAGGGTTAACAGTCAAACAAAACTTGATATTTATTGCCCTGATTCTGTAGTTTACAGAAACACCCCATATGTGGTCGTAAACTGCTGTATGACCAAACGGCAGGGCACAGAATGAAGGGAACGCCATATGGTTTTTGGAAGGCAGGTTTTGCTGGACTGTTTTTTTGACGCCATGTACCATTTGAAGTCCCCTGATGCTCCCCTAGAGTAAAAACTATAAAACTGAATAAAATTCTTGGAGGTATTACTATGTATTATAGAAGTGGAGAAATTGAAACTTGAAAATTTGCAAATTTTTCTAAATTTCTGGTAAATTTGGTATTTTTTATACAAAAATAATTACTTTTTTGACAAAAAAACAACTCTCAGAATGGTCTGGATAAGTAAAAGCATTTTCAAAGTTATCACCACATAAAGTGACACTGGTCAGATTTGCAAAAATAGCCTGGTCCTTTAACCTCCTCTGGACCGCCTAACACACGGCGTGCAGTCTTCTTTCTCTGGCTGGACACATCGGCGCGTCATCTCGCGAAATGCGGATGTAGCGCTGATGCCGCCACGCATGCGCACTGACTTTTTAAAAAAACGAATCACAAGCCATCTGTTGCATCCCCAAGTCAGGGTAGTGTGAGGGACTGACCTGGGGAATGCCTGTGATGGAGAGGCTGGCACGTGTATACTCTGGGGCACTTTCTGGGTTCTTGAGGGACACAGCCAGGTGTAGTGTGAGGTGCCCTTGGTGTTTGTAGATTAACGTGCCTGTGGCTGGGTGTCCCTGATGTCCGTGACGCCAGTGCCTGTAACTGTGGCACACCGATTGATAGGAGGAATAATTGAGGTGCAGGCTTGAATGGTAAACCAGAACTTCACTTTACTGAACAGTAATAAACGGCATACACTCTCTTGACAGTTCCTTAGAAGACGATTGGTTTCAGCAAGCTTTAAGTTACAGTACATTTAATGGCAGGCTTATATTTAGCAAGGTGATCACAGAGGGTTAAAGCAGGACTTCTGTAGTACAGGCGACTTTACTTTCTTCCTGACTTGTCCTGGCTGGCAGTACATGACAACTTTTTCCATTTTTTATACAAAGTTGTCAATTTACAGAGATATTTCTCACACCCAGCATGGTTATATGTAAAAATACACCCCAAAACACATTGCCCTACTTCTCCTGAGTACGGCGATACCACATGTGTGGCACTTTTGCAGCCAAGATGTGCAAAGGGCCCAAATTCCAACGAGTACCTTTAGGATTTCACAGGGCATTTTTAGGCATTTGGATTCCAAACTCCTTTTGACGCTTTAGGGGCCCCTAAAATGCCAGGGCAGTTTAAATACCACACAAGTGACCCTGATTTGCAAAGTAGACACCCTAAGGTATTCGCTGATAAGCATAGTGAGTTCATGGAAGTTTTTATTTTTTGTCACAAGTTAGCGGAAATGGAATTTTTTTTTTTTACAAAGTCTCATATTCCACTAACTTGTGACAAAAAATAAAATTTTACATCAACTCACCATACCCCTCACGGAATACCTTGGGGTGTCTGCTTTCTAAAATGGGGTCACTTGTGTGGTATTTTTACTGCCCTGGCATTTTAGGGGCCCCTAAAGCGTGAGAAGGAGTTTGGAATCCAAATGCGTAAAAATGCCCTGTGAAATCCTAAAGGTACTCATTGGATTTAGGGCCCCTTTGCGCACCCAGGCTGCAAAAAAGTGGCACACATGTGGTATCGCCGTACTGCCATGGCATTTGAGGGTCTCCGCAATCATTACACGTATGGCCAGCATTAGGAGTTTCTGCTATTCTACTTATATTGAGCATACGGGTAATGAGATTTTTTTTCCGTTCAGCCTCTGGGCTGAAAGAAAAAATGAACGGCACAGATTTCTCCATTCGCATCGATCGATGTGGATGAAAAAATCTCTGCCAAAAAATGTGCAAGAAGAAAAAGAGGTGCCTGGCGATTGCCAGGACATAGGGGCTCCGCCCAAACATCCATACCCACTTCAGCTCCTATGTTCTGGCAAACGTGATTTCTCCATTCACATCGATCAATCGATCGTTGTGGAGGAAGACATCTTTGCCAGATTTTTGATACAAAGTGTTTGCCAAAGCATATGAACTCTAACACCTCTCCTCAGCTCATATGCCTGGGCAAACGTACCTGTACTGCAGAGGAGAAATCTCGTCTTGCAGCGCCGCATACACCGACTTCACGTGTCTTCTGACAGCAGCGCAATGCACTGCGGGAAAGCAAATACAGGGCCAACATCTGGTCATTGAAGTCCACCCCTCCCATGAGCAAATTATAGTCGTGGACCGAGAGGGGCTTTTCAATGACACTGGTTGCCCGTTCAATTTGGACTGTCGTGTCTGCGTGAATGTAGAGAGAGCATGTAAGCGTCACGCTTGTCTCTCCATTTCACCGTAAGCAGTTCTTGGTTACACAAGGTAGCCCTCTCCCCCTTGCGAGACGGGTGGTAAGGAGCCGTTGGGGAAGCCCCGCGACTAGGTCGCTGCGGTGCCGCAGCAGCCAATCTGTTCTAGGAACAAATGCCTGAAAGAGGGCCACACTTGTGTAAAAGTTGTCCACATAAAGATGGTACCCCTTGCCAAATAAGGGTGACACCAAGTCCCAGACTATCTTCCCACTGCTCCCCAGGTAGTCAGGGCAACCGACCGGCTCCAGGGTCTGATCTTTCCCTCATAGATCCGAAATTTGTGCGTATAGCCTGTGGCCCTTTCACAGAGCTTATACAATTTGACCCCATACCAGGCGCGCTTGCTTGGGATGTACTATTTGAAACCAAGGCGCCCGGTAAAATGTACTAGGGACTCGTCTACGCAGATGTTTTGTGCGGGGTATACAAATCTGCAAATTTCTGGTTGAAGTGGTCTATGAGGGGCCGAATTTTGTGGAGCCGGTCAAAAGCTGGGTGGCCTCTGGGACGGGAGGTGGTGTTGTCGCTAAAGTGCAGGAAACGCACGATGGTCTCAAAACGTGTCCTGGACATGGCAGCAGAGTACATGTGATGAATTGGGTTCGTGGACCAATATGACCGCAATTCATGCTTTTTGGTTAGGCCCATGTTGAGCAGAAGGCCCAGAAAAGTTTTAAATTCGGAAACTTGGAGTGGTTTCCACCGGAAAGACTGGGCATAAGAGCTTCCCGGGTTGGCGTTTATAAATTGAGTGGCATACCGGTTTGTTTCTGCCACGACTAAGTCATAGAGCTCCGCAGTGAAGAACAGCTAAAAAAACCCCAGCGCCGATCCTATCTGAGCCGTCTCCCCCCTTTCACCGCCCAGTCAGGAGTTCGGGTGAACTAATGGTGCGGCTGAAGTTGGGGGCTGCCAATCAGGGTTTGCCAGCACCTCAGGGACTCTAAGGGCTCTACGGGCCTGTCTGCGCGGTGGCTGCGACGGGGGAATTACTGCACGTGCCACTGTACCAGCTTAAACTGCCCTTCTGGTGCTCGCCACTTCACCATGTTGTACGGCAGTGCTGGTAGAAGGTCCAAGACGGGCTGCGCTGCTGGTGTATGCCTCACCACGTAATCCGGCAGCGCCAGCCCCACTCTGCTGCCCTTGAAACTGATCCTGCGCTACCTGTGGTCTAGCGACACGGGGCCGGGTACGCCTGGTGCTATCAGGGACCTCAACCTCCTCGTCTGAACTTTGGGTCAGACTGCCACTGCTTTCTACTGGTTCGTATTCTGACCCGCTAGATTCGTCAGATGAGGGTTCCCATACCTCATCCGACTGGGTCAGAATCCTGTAGGCCTCTTAAGGAGAATACCCCTTATTTGACATTTGGGCGAATAAATTTAGGGGGTATTCCCTGAGACTACCCAAGAAAAAGAGCAAGCCTGTCTTACAAATGGGAGGCTAGCGAAGTACAGGAAGCCGCTGAGATTGATAAAAAATATCAAAACTGATTTTTTTTATCGTCGCAGCGCTTGTGAAGTGATTGTGCAGTGATAAAAAAAAAAAATGTTTTGTCACTACGGCGGGGTGGGCGTGGGTGAACGCACGTGTGGGCGACCGATCAGGTCTGATCGGGCAAACACTGCGTTTTGGGTGGGGGGCGAGCTAAAGTGACAGTAATACTATTATAGATCTGACCGTGATCAGTTCTGATCACTTACAGATACTATAAAAGTACAAATGCTGATTAGCGCTACGCTAATCAGCGAATCGGTGACTCCGGTGCGGTGGGCTGGGTGCTAACGGAAGCTAACTACCTACCAAAGGGACCTAAACTAACCTAAACCTAGCAGTCAATACTAGTGAAAAAAAAATGTGACAGTTTACACTAATCACTTTTTTCCCTTTCACTAGTGATTGACAGGTGATTGAAAGGGGTGATCAAGGGGTTAATTGGGGTGATGGGGGGTGATCAGGGCCTGAAGTGTGGTGCTTGGTGTACTTACAGTAGAGGTGTGCTCTCTCCTGGGTCCAACCGGCGAAAAGGACCCAGGAGAGGGCACAGAGCTCATTTAACACATTATATTTATAAATATAATGTGCTAAATGGCTTGCGATTCATTTAAAAAAAAAAATCATCAGCCTGCCAGCGATGATCATTGGCTGGCAGGCTGATGACCTATACTTGAACTTGTCCTTTAACTTTTCACTGCCGCACAGTGCGCATGCGCGGCGGCATCAGCGAATCTCGCATCTCGCGAGTGGCGCGCCGATGCGTCGAAGTCAGAACTACAGGACCGCCCGCCGTACGCATCCGTGCGTTAGGCGGTCCTGTAGTGGTTAAACAGTGACCTTCACAGTGCCTGTCCCTTAAACAGTTACCTTCACAGTGCCTTTCCCTTAAACAGTGACCTTCACAGTGCCTGTCCCTTAAATAGTGACTTTCACAGTGCCCGTCCCTTAAACAGTGACCTCCACAGTGCAAGCCCCTTTATCAGTGACCGCCCCTTTAACAGTGACCTCCACAGTGTCCGCCCCTTTAAAAGTGACCTCCACAGTGGCCGCCCCTTTAACATTGACCTCCACAGTGGCCGCCCCTTTAATAACAGTGACCTCCACAGTGGCCGCCCCTTTAATAACAGTGACCTCCACAATGCCCGCTCCTTTAATAACCGTGAGCTCCACAGTGCGCGCCCATTTAATAACAGTGACCTCCACAGTGCCCACCCCTTTAACACAGACCTCTACAGCGCCCGCCCCTTTAAGGCTAGGGCTACATGATGACATATGTTGCACGACATTTTGTCGTACCAATGTCGTGCAACACTGTTTATAATGATAGGCTTTGATGTCACACTGTGACATGCAGCATGCTGCGACTGCGAAACAACAGTCGCAAAAATCCATCAAGATGGATGCATGTAGCAGTGTAGTTGTGCCCTATGTGTCGTGCGACTTATTGTCGTCATGCAGCCCTATCCCAAAGCGGACCCACAGCAGAGAAGAGAAATGGCTGGGTTGTTATGGGGTTGAGTAGCGATAACAATATCGACAGCTAGCTGTTTTTATTAATAACCTGAAAAAGATCCTTTACCACGAGTAAAAATATCAAAATTCGCATCTGGTGTCAAAACACCAACAGAGCAACACGAGGCACACGAACTCTGGTACCGTAAGTGACAAAAGACCGGAAGTGACTCGATTCCTCCAACGCAAGCCGCAGCTCCCATGCCGCGCCACTCCAGACACGTGAAGGACTGAGCGCGCCCACAACAGACACCACCGACACCCGGATCCACAGTGGTAAGCCTGCCAGGAGCAGACCATTTGTTACAAGCAACAAGGGTAATGTAATTTATACCGAAAAGGTGCACTACTTCTCCTCCTTTTCTGCTCACACAGAAGGACTAAACTTTGGGCTCCTATAATTATAATTGTTTGCCTACTCAGAGACACTCTACTATTGAGGAGGAATTCCAAAGTACCTATACACAATTTTTATATATATATTTTTCTATGAACTTTATACAAACTGACTATTTATTATGAATTCTTTCATCGTCCTGGATTCTTTACTATTATGAATTTATAATTGTTTTTTCTGCTACACATTTTATAATTTTTTAACCTTCTTAGATATCAGCTGATATTTAACATTCAATATTATCAGGCCATTTTTAACAACCCAGAAATAATAATTCCCACCGACCAATCGGAACAAAACTAATATTCCCAACAAAAACAACTTTTTATCAAATAACTATTTTTAACCAATTTATTAAAAATAAATACTGTATATACTTTTATTGCACAAAAACAAATAAGGGTACTTTCACACTAGCGGCATAGCTATCCGGCAGGATGTTCCGGCGGGTGAACAGCCTGCCAGATCCGCCATGCCGCAAGTACCCGTGCACTGCCGTGCTGCCGCTCCGTCCCCATTGACTATAATAGGGCAGGGGGCGGAGCTACGGCACAGCACGGCAGTGCACGTCAGAGATTGCTGGACTAAAAAGTCGGACCTGCAGTAATTTTAGTCCGGCAATCTCCGGCCATGCACTGCCGTGCTGCGCCGTAGCTCCGCCCCCCCCCATTATAGTCAGTGGGGACGAAGCGTCAGCACGGCAGTGCACGGGTACTTGCGGCATGGCGGATCTGGCAGGCTGTTCACCCGCCGGAACAGCCTGCCAGATAGCTATGCCTCTAGTGTGAAAGTACCCAAAATCCCCATTACTTAACCAAATGTTGAGTGCCGTCCTTTATTACAATATTTCTGTTTCAAGCGCCTTCTGGAGCACTGGGTAAGCTCCATCTGGATTGAGCACCACATCCATATCCCTGGTAGCAGTGAGCTGCTTAAACCTTTTTATCACCACTTTTTTATCACCCCTGTTATGGAAACCTACCTGGAATAAATCAGTGTGCATGTGACCGTGTGTATGACAGTTAGGATTTCACTTAGTGAAAGGCTTACTGGCTTTTTATTGGCTAATGCAGGTAATTTTTCTGGGAATATTTTTCTCGGAATTTTGGGAATATCTCAGGAATGGTACGTCCTAGAGAGCTAGGAGCCAGTCTAAAACCTTC
>JAKVIS010003500.1:0-16958 GCA_033119425.1 Bufotes viridis
TTGCAGGACACTATTATACTTTGCCAGCCACTGCTGGGACATCAGATTTAGTGGATTGCTATTTTGGCACTTTAATTTCACCAAAGAACAAGATATATGCTTTGCAGGATACTATGAAACTTGGCCAGCCACAGCTGAAATCACTGATTTATGGTATTGCTATTTTGCCAATTGAATTTCACCCCAGAAAAAAATATATCCTTTGCAGGACACTAAGAAACTTGGCCAGCCACAGCTGAAACCACTGATTTATGGTATTGCTATTTTGGCAATTGAATTTCACCCTAGATCAAAATATATCCTTTGCAGGACACTATGAAACTTGGCCAGCCACAGCTGAAACCACTGATTTATGGTATTGCAATTTTGGCAATTGAATTTTACACCAGAAAAAATATACACTGTTAAGGACAGATTTAAACTAGGCCTGCAACTGCTGGAACAACAGATTAAGGGTATTGCTATTTTGGCAATTAAATTTCACCACAGAAAAAAAGTTTACCCTGTTACGGACAGATTTAAACTAGGCCTGCAACTGCTGGAACACCAGATTCAGGGTATTGCTATTTTGGAAATTGAATTTCACCCCAGAACAAAATATATCCTTTGCCGGACACTATTAAACTTGTCCAGTCACAGCTGGAACACCAGATTAAGGGTATTGCTGTTTTGGCAACTAAATTTCACCCAAGAACAAAATATATCCTTTGCCAGACATTATGAAACTTGGCCAGCCACAGCTGAAACCACTGATTTATGGTATTGCTATTTTGGCAATTGAATTTCACCCCAATACAAAATATATCCTTTGCAGAACACTATGAAACTTGTCCAGCCACAGATGAAACCACTGATTTATGGTATTGCTATTTTGGCAATTGAATTTCACCCCAGAACAAAATATATCCTTTGGAGGACACTATGAAACTTGGCCAGCCACAGCTGAAACCACTGATTTATAGTATTGCTATTTTGGCAATCAAATTTAACCCCAGAACAAAATATATCCTTTGCCTGACACTATTAAACTTGTCCAGTCACAGCTGGAACATCAGATTCAGGGTATTGCTATTTTGGCAATTGAATTTCACCCCAGAACAAAATATATCCTTTGCAGGACACTATGAAACTTGGCCAGCCACAGCTAAAACCACTGATTTACCGTATTGCTATTTTGTCAATTGAATTATACCCCAGAAAAAATATATATCCTTGGCAAGACAATAAGAAACTTGGCCAGCCACAGCTGAAACCACTGATTTATGGTATTGCCATTCTTGCAATTGAATTTCACCCCAGAACAAAATATATCCTTTGCAGGACACTATGAAACCTGGCCAGCCATAGCTGAAACCACTGATTGATGGTATTGCTATTTTGGCAATTGAATTTCACCCAAGAGCAAAATATATCCTTTGCAGGACACTATAAAACTTGGCGAGCAACAGCTGAAACCACTGATTTATGGTATTGCTATTTTGGCAATTGAATTTCACCCCAGAAAAAAAGTTTACCCTGTTACGGATAGATTTAAACTAGGCCTGCAACTGCTGGAACACCAGATTCAGGGTATTGCTATTTTGGAAATTGAATTTCACCCCAGAACAAAATATATCCTTTGCTGGACACTATTAAACTTGTCCAGTCACAGCTGGAACACCAGATTCAGGTTATTGCTGTTTTGGCAACAAAATTTCACCCAAGAACAAAATATATCCTTTGCCAGACATTATGAAATTTGGCCAGTCACAGCTGAAACCACTGATTTATGGTATTGCTATTTTGGCAATTGAATTTTACCCCAGAAAAAATATATATCCTTTGCAGGACACTAAGAAACTTGGCCAGCCACAGCTGAAACCACTGATTTATGGTATTGCTATTTTTGCATTTGAATTTCACCCCAATACAAAATATATCCTTTGAAAAACACTATGAAACTTGGCCAGCCACAGATGAAACCACTGATTTATGGTATTGCTATTTTGGCAATTGAATTTCACCCCAGAACAAAATATATCCTTTGCAGGACACTATCAAACTTGGCCAGCCACAGCTGAAACCACAGATTTATGGTATTGCTATTTTGGCAATCGAATTTAACCCCAGAACAAAATATATCCTTTTCCTGACACTATTAAACTTGTCCAGTCACAGCTGGAACATCAGATTCATGGTATTGCTATTTTGGCAATTGAATTTCACCCCAGAACAAAATATATCCTTTGCAGGACACTAAGAAACTTGGCCAGCCACAGCTGAAACCACTGATTTATGGTATTGCCATTCTTGCAATTGAATTTCACCCCAGAACAAAATATATCCTTTGCAGGACACTATGAAACCTGGCAAGCCACAGCTGAAACCACTGATTGATGGTATTGCTATTTTGGCAATTGAATTTCACCCAAGAGCAAAATATATCCTTTGCAGGACACTATAAAACTTGGCCAGCAACAGCTGAAACCACTGATTTATGGTATTGCTATTTTGGCAATTGAATTTCACCCCAGAAAAAAGTTTACCCTGTTACGGACAGATTTAAACAAGGCCTGCAACTGCCGGAACACCAGATTCAGGGTATTGCTATTTTGGAAATTGAATTTCACCCCAGAACAAAATATATCCTTTACCGGACACTATTAAACTTGTCCAGTCACAGCTGGAACACCAGATTCAGGTTATTGCTGTTTTGGCAACTAAATTTCACCCAAGAACAAAATATATCCTTTGCCAGACATTATGAAACTTGGCCAGCCACAGCTGAAACCACTGATTTATGGTATTGCTATTTTGGCAATTGAATTTTACCCCAGAAAAAAAATATATCCTTTGCAGGACACTAAGAAACTTGGCCAGCCACAGCTGAAACCACTGATTTATGGTATTGCTATTTTTGCATTTGAATTTCACCCCAATACAAAATATATCCTTTGCAGAACACTATGAAACTTGGCCAGCCACAGATGAAACCACTGATTTATGGTATTGCTATATTGGCAATTGAATTTTACCCCAGAAAAAAAAAAATATCCTTTGAAGGACACTAAGAAACTTGACCAGCCACAGCTGAAACCACTGATTTATGGTATTGCTATTTTTGCATTTGAATTTCACCCCAATACAAAATATATCCTTTGCAGAACACTATGAAACTTGTCCAGCCACAGATGAAACCACTGATTTATGGTATTGCTATTTTGGCAATTGAATTTCACCCCAAAACAAAATATATCCTTTTCAGGACACTATGAAACTTTGCCAGCCACAGCTGAAACCACTGATTTATGGTATTGCTATTTTGGCAATCGAATTTAACCCCCGAACAAAATATATCCTTTGCCTGAAACTGTTAAACATGTCCAGTCACAGCTGGAACATCAGTTCAGGGTATTGCTATTTTGGCAATTGAATTTCACCCCAGAACAAAATATATCCTTTGCAGGACACTATGAAACTTGGCCAGCCACAGCTAAAACCACTGATTTACCGTATTGCTATTTTGTCAATTGAATTATACCCCAGAAAAAAATTTATATCCTTGGCAAGACAATAAGAAACTTGGCCAGCCACAGCTGAAACCACTGATTTATGGTATTGCCATTCTTGCAATTGAATTTCACCCCAGAACAAAATATATCCTTTGCAGGACACTATGAAACCTGGCCAGCCATAGCTGAAACCACTGATTTATGGTATTGCTATTTTGGCAATTGAATTTCACCCTAGAAAAAAGTTTACCCTGTTACGGACAGATTTAAATTAGGCCTGCAACTGCTGGAACACCAGATTCAGGGTATTGCTATTTTGGAAATTGAATTTCACCCCAGAACAAAATATATCCTTTGCCGGACACTATTAAACTTGTCCAGTCACAGCTGGAACACCAGATTCAGGTTATTGCTGTTTTGGCAACTAAATTTCACCCAAGAACAAAATATATCGTTTGCCAGACATTATGAAACTTGGCCAGCCACAGCTGAAACCACTGATTTATGGTATTGCTATTTTGGCAATTGAATTTTACCCCAGAAAAAAATATATCCTTTGCAGGACACTAAGAAACTTGGCCAGCCACAGCTGAAACCACTGATTTATGGTATTGCTATTTTTGCATTTGAATTTCACCCCAATACAAAATATATCCTTTGCAGAACACAATGAAACTTGGCCAGCCACAGATGAAACCACTGATTTATGGTATTGCTATTTTGGAAATTGAATTTTACCCCAGAAAAAAATATATCCTTTGAAGGACACTAAGAAACTTGGCCAGCCACAGCTGAAACCACTGATTTATGGTATTGCTATTTTTGCATTTGAATTTCACCCAAGAACAAAATATATACTTTGCAGAACACTATGAAACTTGGCCAGCCACAGATGAAACCACTGATTTATGGTATTGCTATTTTGGCAATTGAATTTCACCCCAGAACAAAATATATCCTTTGCCGGACACTATTATACTTTGCCAGCCACTGCTGGGACACCACATTAAGGGTATTGCTATTGTGGCAATTGAATTTCACCCGAGAACAAAATATTTCCTTTGCAGGATACTATGAAACTTGGCCAGCAACAGCTGAAACCACTGATTTATGGTATTGCTATTTTGGAAATTGAATTTCTCCCCAGAACAAAATATATCCTTTGCAGGACACTATGAAACTTGGCCAGCCACAGATAAAAACAATGATTAATGGTATTGCTATTTTGGCAATTGAATTTCACCCCAGAAAAAAATATAACGTTACGGACAGATTTAAACTAGGCCCGCTACTGCTAGAACACCAGATTTACGGTATTGCTATTTTGGAAATTGAATTTCACCCCTGACCAAAATATATCCTTTGCCGGACACTAATATACTTTGCCAGCCACAGCTGTGACACCAGATTCAGGGTATTGCTATTGTGGCAATTGAATTTCACCCCAGAACAAATGATATCCTTTGCAGGACACTATGAAACTTGGCCAGCAACAGCTAAAACCACTGATTTATGGTATTGCTATTTTGCCAATTAAATTTCCCCCCCGGAACAAAATATATCCTTTGCAGGATACTATGAAACTTGGCCAGCCACAGCAGAAACCAGTGAATTATGGTATTGCTATTTTGACAATTGAATTTCCCCCCAGAAAAATGTAGATATCCTTTACAGGACACTATGAAACTTGGCCAGCCACAGAGGAAAACACTGATTTATGGTATTGCTATTTTGGCAATTAAATTTCACCACAGAACAAAATATATCCTTTGCCGGACACTATTATACTTTGCCAGCCACTGCTGGGACACCACATTAAGGGTATTGCTATTGTGGCAATTGAATTTCACCCGAGAACAAAATATTTCCTTTGCAGGACACTATGAAACTTGGCCAGCAACAGCTGAAACCACTGATTTATGGTATTGCTATTTTGGCAATTGAATTTCTCCCCAGAACAAAATATATCCTATGCAGGACACTATGAAACTTGGCCAGCCACAGATAAAAACAATGATTATTGGTATTGCTATTTTGGCAATTGATTTTCACCCCAGAAAAAAATATACCATTACGGACAGATTTAAACTAGGCCCGCTACTGCTAGAACACCAGATTCACGGTATTGCTATTTTGGAAATTGAATTTCACCCCTGACCAAAATATATCCTTTGCCGGACACTAATATACTTTGCCAGCCACAGCTGGGACACCAGATTCAGGGTATTGCTATTGTGGCAATTGAATTTCACCCCAGAACAAATGATATCCTTTGCAGGACACTATGAAACTTGGCCAGCCACAGCTGAAACCACTGATTTATGGTATTGCTATTTTTGCATTTGAATTTCACCCCAATACAAAATATATCCTTTGAAAAACACTATGAAACTTGGCCAGCCACAGATGAAACCACTGATTTATGGTATTGCTATTTTGGCAATTGAATTTAAATCCAGAACAAAATTTATCCTTTGCAGGACACTATGAAACTTGGCTAGCCACAGCTAAAACCACTGATTTATGGTATTGCTATTTTGGGAATTGAATTTTCCCCCAGAAAAATGTATATATCCTTTACAGGACACTATAAAACTTGGCCAGCCACAGAGGAAAACACCGACTTATGGTATTGCTATTGTGGCAATTGAATTTCACCCCAGAACAAAATATATCCTTTGCCGGACACTATTATACTTTGCCAGCCACTGCTGGGACACCAGATTAAGGGTATTGCTATTGTGGCAATTGAATTTCACCCGAGAACAAAATATATCCTTTGCAGGACACTATGAAACTTGACCAGCCACAGCTGAAACCACTGATTTATGGGATTGCTATTTTGGCAATTGAATTTCACCCCAGAACAAAATATATCCTTTGACGGACACTATTAAACTTGTCCTGTCACAGCTGGAACACCAGATTCAGGGTGTTGCTATTTTGGCAACTAAATTTCACCCAAGAACAAAATATAAACTTTGCCGGACACTATTATACTTTGCCAGCCACTGCTGGGAACCCAGATTCAGAGTATTGATATTTTGACAATTGAATTTCACCCCAGAACAAAATATATCCTTTGTAGGACACTATGAAACTTGGCCAGCCACAGCTGAAACCACTGATTGATGGTATTGCTATTTTGGCAATTTAATTTCACACCAGAACAAAAATACCCTGTTATGGACAGATTTAAACTTGGCCTGCAACTCCTTGAACACCAGATTCAGGGTATTGCTATTTTGGCAATTGAATTTCACCCTAGATCAAAATATATCCTTTGCAGGACACTATGAAACTTGGCCAGCCACAGCTGAAACCACTGATTTAAGCTATTGCTATTTTGGCAATTGAATTTAAATCCAGAACAAAATATATCCTTTGCAGGACACTATGAAACTTGGCCAGCCACAGCTGAAACCACTGATTTATGGTATTGCAATTTTGGCAATAGAATTTTACACCAGAAAAAAATATACACTGTTAAGGACAGATTTAAACTAGGCCTGCAACTGCTGGAACAACAGATTAAGGGTATTGCTATTTTGGCAATTAAATTTCACCCCAGAAAAAAAGTTTACCCTGTTACGGACAGATTTAAACTAGGCCTGCAACTGCTGGAACACCAGATTCAGGGTATTGCTCTTTTGGAAATTGAATTTCACCCCAGAACAAAATATATCCTTTGCCGGACACTATTAAACTTGTCCAGTCACAGCTGGAACACCAGATTTAGGGTATTGCTGTTTTGGCAACTAAATTTCACCCAAGAACAAAATAGATCCTTTGCCAGACATTATGAAACTTGGCCAGCCACAGCTGAAACCACTGATTTATGGTATTGCTATTTTGGCAATTGAATTTTACCACAGAAAAAAAAATATATCCTTTGCAGGACACTAAGAAACTTGGCCAGCCACAGCTGAAACCATTGATTTATGGTATTGCTATATTGGCAATTGAATTTTACCCCAATACAAAATATATCCTTTGCAGAACACTATGAAACTTGTCCAGCCACAGATGAAACCACTGATTTATGGTATTGCTATTTTGGCAATTGAATTTCACCCCAGAACAAAATATATCCTTTGCAGGACACTATGAAACTTGGCCAGCCACAGCTGAAACCACTGATTTATGGTATTGCTATTTTGGCAATTTAATTTCACACCAGAACAAAAATACCCTGTTATGGACAGATTTAAACTTGGCCTGCAACTCATTGAACACCAGATTCAGGGTATTGCTATTTTGGCAATTGAATTTCACCCCAGAACAAAATATATCCTTTGCAGGACACTATGAAACTTGGCCAGCAACAGCTAAAACCACTGATTTATGGTATTGCTATTTTGGCAATAAAATTTCCCCCAGAAAAATGTATATATCCTTTACAGGACACTATAAAACTTGGCCAGCCACAGATGAAACCACTGATTTATGGTATTGCTATTTTGGAAATTGAATTTCACCCCTATACAAAATATATCCTTTGCAGGACACTATTATACTTTGCCAGCCACTGCTGGGACATCAGATTTAGTGGATTGCTATTTTGGCACTTTAATTTCAACAAAGAACAAGATATATGCTTTGCAGGATACTATGAAACTTGGCCAGCCACAGCTGAAATCACTGATTTATGGTATTGCTATTTTGCCAATTGAATTTCACCCCAGAAAAAAATATATCCTTTGCAGGACACTAAGAAACTTGGCCAGCCACAGCTGAAACCACTGATTTATGGTATTGCTATTTTGGCAATTGAATTTCACCCTAGATCAAAATATATCCTTTGCAGGACACTATGAAACTTGGCCAGCCACAGCTGAAACCACTGATTTATGGTATTGCAATTTTGGCAATTGAATTTTACACCAGAAAAAATATACACTGTTAAGGACAGATTTAAACTAGGCCTGCAACTGCTGGAACAACAGATTAAGGGTATTGCTATTTTGGCAATTAAATTTCACCACAGAAAAAAGTTTACCCTGTTACGGACAGATTTAAACTAGGCCTGCAACTGCTGGAACACCAGATTCAGGGTATTGCTATTTTGGAAATTGAATTTCACCCCAGAACAAAATATATCCTTTGCCGGACACTATTAAACTTGTCCAGTCACAGCTGGAACACCAGATTAAGGGTATTGCTGTTTTGGCAACTAAATTTCACCCAAGAACAAAATATATCCTTTGCCAGACATTATGAAACTTGGCCAGCCACAGCTGAAACCACTGATTTATGGTATTGCTATTTTGGCAATTGAATTTCACCCCAGAACAAAATATATCCTTTGCAGGACACTATGAAACTTGGCCAGCCACAGCTGAAACCACTGATTTATGGTATTGCTATTTTGGCAATCGAATTTCACCCCAGAACAAAATATATCCTTTGCCTGACACTATTAAACGTGTCCAGTCACAGCTGGAACATCAGATTCAGGGTATTGCTATTTTGGCAATTGAATTTCACCCCAGAACAAAATATATCCTTTGCAGGACACTATGAAACTTGGCCAGCCACATCTAAAACCACTGATTTACCGTATTGCTATTTTGTCAATTGAATTATACCCCAGAAAAAATATATATCCTTGGCAAGACAATAAGAAACTTGGCCAGCCACAGCTGAAACCACTGATTTATGGTATTGCCATTCTTGCAATTGAATTTCACCCCAGAACAAAATATATCCTTTGCAGGACACTATGAAACCTGGCCAGCCATAGCTGAAACCACTGATTGATGGTATTGCTATTTTGGCAATTGAATTTCACCCAAGAGCAAAATATATCCTTTGCAGGACACTATAAAACTTGGCGAGCAACAGCTGAAACCACTGATTTATGGTATTGCTATTTTGGCAATTGAATTTCACCCCAGAAAAAAAGTTTACCCTGTTACGGATAGATTTAAACTAGGCCTGCAACTGCTGGAACACCAGATTCAGGGTATTGCTATTTTGGAAATTGAATTTCACCCCAGAACAAAATATATCCTTTGCTGGACACTATTAAACTTGTCCAGTCACAGCTGGAACACCAGATTCAGGTTATTGCTGTTTTGGCAACAAAATTTCACCCAAGAACAAAATATATCCTTTGCCAGACATTATGAAATTTGGCCAGTCACAGCTGAAACCACTGATTTATGGTATTGCTATTTTGGCAATTGAATTTTACCCCAGAAAAAAATATATATCCTTTGCAGGACACTAAGAAACTTGGCCAGCCACAGATGAAACCACTGATTTATGGTATTGCTATTTTTGCATTTGAATTTCACCCCAATACAAAATATATCCTTTGAAAAACACTATGAAACTTGGCCAGCCACAGATGAAACCACTGATTTATGGTATTGCTATTTTGGCAATTGAATTTCACCCCAGAACAAAATATATCCTTTGCAGGACACTATCAAACTTGGCCAGCCACAGCTGAAACCACTGATTTATGGTATTGCCATTCTTGCAATTGAATTTCACCCCAGAACAAAATATGTCCTTTGCAGGACACTATGAAACCTGGCAAGCCACAGCTGAAACCAATGATTGATGGTATTGCTATTTTGGCAATTGAATTTCACCCAAGAGCAAAATATATCCTTTGCCTGAAACTGTTAAACTTGTCCAGTCACAGCTGGAACATCAGTTCAGGGTATTGCTATTTTGGCAATTGAATTTCACCCCAGAACAAAATATATCCTTTGCAGGACACTATGAAACTTGGCCAGCCACAGCTAAAACCACTGATTTACCGTATTGCTATTTTGTCAATTGAATTATACCCCAGAAAAAAATTTATATCCTTGGCAAGACAATAAGAAACTTGGCCAGCCACAGCTGAAACCACTGATTTATGGTATTGCCATTCTTGCAATTGAATTTCACCCCAGAACAAAATATATCCTTTGCAGGACACTATGAAACCTGGCCAGCCATAGCTGAAACCACTGATTGATGGTATTGCTATTTTGGCAATTGAATTTCACCCCAGAAAAAAAGTTTACCCTGTTACGGACAGATTTAAATTAGGCCTGCAACTGCTGGAACACCAGATTCAGGGTATTGCTATTTTGGAAATTGAATTTCACCCCAGAACAAAATATATCCTTTGCCGGACACTATTAAACTTGTCCAGTCACAGCTGGAACACCAGATTCAGGTTATTGCTGTTTTGGCAACTAAATTTCACCCAAGAACAAAATATATCCTTTGCCAGACATTATGAAACTTGGCCAGCCACAGCTGAAACCACTGATTTATGGTATTGCTATTTTGGCAATTGAATTTTACCCCAGAAAAAAAAATATATCCTTTGCAGGACACTAAGAAACTTGGCCAGCCACAGCTGAAACCACTGATTTATGGTATTGCTATTTTTGCATTTGAATTTCACCCCAATACAAAATATATCCTTTGCAGAACACAATGAAACTTGGCCAGCCACAGATGAAACCACTGATTTATGGTATTGCTATTTTGGAAATTGAATTTTACCCCAGAAAAAAAATATATCCTTTGAAGGACACTAAGAAACTTGGCCAGCCACAGCTGAAACCACTGATTTATGGTATTGCTATTTTTGCATTTGAATTTCACCCAAGAACAAAATATATACTTTGCAGAACACTATGAACCTTGGCCAGCCACAGATGAAACCACTGATTTATGGTATTGCTATTTTGGCAATTGAATTTCACCCCAGAACAAAATATATCCTTTGCCGGACACTATTATACTTTGCCAGCCACTGCTGGGACACCACATTAAGGGTATTGCTATTGTGGCAATTGAATTTCACCCGAGAACAAAATATTTCCTTTGCAGGATACTATGAAACTTGGCCAGCAACAGCTGAAACCACTGATTTATGGTATTGCTATTTTGGCAATTGAATTTCTCCCCAGAACAAAATATATCCTTTGCAGGACACTATGAAACTTGGCCAGCCACAGATAAAAACAATGATTAATGGTATTGCTATTTTGGCAATTGAATTTCACCCCAGAAAAAATATACCGTTACGGACAGATTTAAACTAGGCCCGCTACTGCTAGAACACCAGATTCACGGTATTGCTATTTTGGAAATTGAATTTCACCCCTGACCAAAATATATCCTTTGCCGGACACTAATATACTTTGCCAGCCACAGCTGTGACACCAGATTCAGGGTATTGCTATTGTGGCAATTGAATTTCACCCCAGAACAAATAATATCCTTTGCAGGACACTATAAAACTTGGCCAGCCACAGCTGAAACCACTGATTTATGGTATTGCTATTTTGGGAATTGAATTTCACCCCAGAAAAAAAAAATTATCCTTTGCAGGACACTAAGAAACTTGGCCAGCCACAGCTGAAACCACTGATTTATGGTATTGCTATTTTGGCAATTGAATTTCAACCCAGATCAAAATATATCATTTGCAGGACACTATGAAACTTGGCCAGGCACAGCTGAAACCACTGATTTATGCTATTGCTATTTTTGCAATTGAATTTTACACCAGAAAAAATATACCCTGTTAAGGACAGATTTAAACTAGGCTTGCAACTGCTTGAACACCAGATTCAGGGTATTGCTATTTTGGCAATTGAATTACACCCCAGAACAAAATATATACTTTGCCGGACACTATTATTCTTTGCCAGCCCCAGCTGAAACCACTGATTTATGGTATTGCTATTTTGGCAATTGAATTTCAACCCAGATCAAAATATATCATTTGCAGGACACTATGAAACTTGGCCAGGCACAGCTGAAACCACTGATTTATGCTATTGCTATTTTTGCAATTGAATTTTACACCAGAAAAAATATACCCTGTTAAGGACAGATTTAAACTAGGCTTGCAACTGCTTGAACACCAGATTCAGGGTATTGCTATTTTGGCAATTGAATTACACCCCAGAACAAAATATATACTTTGCCGGACACTATTATTCTTTGCCAGCCCCAGCTGGGACACCAGATTTAGTGGATTGCTATTTTGGCACTTTAATTTCACCCAAGAACAAGATATATCCTTTGCCGGACACTACGAAACTTGGCCAGCCACAGCTGAAACCACTGATTTATGGTATTGCTATTTTGGCAATTTAATTTTACCCCAGAAAAAAATATATCCTTGGCAGGACACTAAGAAACTTGGCCAGCCACAGCTGAAACCACTGATTTATGGTATTGCTATTTTGGCAATTTAATTTCACACCAGAACAAAAAATACCCTGTTATGGATAGATTTAAACGTGGCCTGCAACTGCTTGAACACCAGATTCAGGGTATTGCTACTTTGGCAATTAAATTTCACCCCAGAACAAAATATATCCTTTGCAGGACACTATGAAACTTGTACAGCCACAGCTAAAACCACTGATTTATGGTATTGCTATTTTGACAATTGAATTTTCCCCCAGAAAAAAAAATATATCCTTTGCAGGACACTAAGAAACTTGGCCAGCCACAGCTGAAACCACTGATTTATGGTATTGCTATTTTTGCATTTGAATTTCACCCCAATACAAAATATATCCTTTGCAGAACACAATGAAACTTGGCCAGCCACAGATGAAACCACTGATTTATGGTATTGCTATTTTGGAAATTGAATTTTACCCCAGATAAAAAAATATATCCTTTGAAGGACACTAAGAAACTTGGCCAGCCACAGCTGAAACCACTGATTTATGGTATTGCTATTTTTGCATTTGAATTTCACCCAAGAACAAAATATATACTTTGCAGAACACTATGAACCTTGGCCAGCCACAGATGAAACCACTGATTTATGGTATTGCTATTTTGGCAATTGAATTTCACCCCAGAACAAAATATATCCTTTGCCGGACACTATTATACTTTGCCAGCCACTGCTGGGACACCACATTAAGGGTATTGCTATTGTGGCAATTGAATTTCACCCGAGAACAAAATATTTCCTTTGCAGGATACTATGAAACTTGGCCAGCAACAGCTGAAACCACTGATTTATGGTATTGCTATTTTGGCAATTGAATTTCTCCCCAGAACAAAATATATCCTTTGCAGGACACTATGAAACTTGGCCAGCCACAGATAAAAACAATGATTAATGGTATTGCTATTTTGGCAATTGAATTTCACCCCAGAAAAAAATATACCGTTACGGACAGATTTAAACTAGGCCCGCTACTGCTAGAACACCAGATTCACGGTATTGCTATTTTGGAAATTGAATTTCACCCCTGACCAAAATATATCCTTTGCCGGACACTAATATACTTTGCCAGCCACAGCTGTGACACCAGATTCAGGGTATTGCTATTGTGGCAATTGAATTTCACCCCAGAACAAATAATATCCTTTGCAGGACACTATAAAACTTGGCCAGCCACAGCTGAAACCACTGATTTATGGTATTGCTATTTTGGGAATTGAATTTCACCCCAGAAAAAAAAAATTATCCTTTGCAGGACACTAAGAAACTTGGCCAGCCACAGCTGAAACCACTGATTTATGGTATTGCTATTTTGGCAATTGAATTTCAACCCAGATCAAAATATATCATTTGCAGGACACTATGAAACTTGGCCAGGCACAGCTGAAACCACTGATTTATGCTATTGCTATTTTTGCAATTGAATTTTACACCAGAAAAAATATACCCTGTTAAGGACAGATTTAAACTAGGCTTGCAACTGCTTGAACACCAGATTCAGGGTATTGCTATTTTGGCAATTGAATTACACCCCAGAACAAAATATATACTTTGCCGGACACTATTATTCTTTGCCAGCCCCAGCTGAAACCACTGATTTATGGTATTGCTATTTTGGCAATTGAATTTCAACCCAGATCAAAATATATCATTTGCAGGACACTATGAAACTTGGCCAGGCACAGCTGAAACCACTGATTTATGCTATTGCTATTTTTGCAATTGAATTTTACACCAGAAAAAATATACCCTGTTAAGGACAGATTTAAACTAGGCTTGCAACTGCTTGAACACCAGATTCAGGGTATTGCTATTTTGGCAATTGAATTACACCCCAGAACAAAATATATACTTTGCCGGACACTATTATTCTTTGCCAGCCCCAGCTGGGACACCAGATTTAGTGGATTGCTATTTTGGCACTTTAATTTCACCCAAGAACAAGATATATCCTTTGCCGGACACTACGAAACTTGGCCAGCCACAGCTGAAACCACTGATTTATGGTATTGCTATTTTGGCAATTTAATTTTACCCCAGAAAAAAATATATCCTTGGCAGGACACTAAGAAACTTGGCCAGCCACAGCTGAAACCACTGATTTATGGTATTGCTATTTTGGCAATTTAATTTCACACCAGAACAAAAATACCCTGTTATGGATAGATTTAAACGTGGCCTGCAACTGCTTGAACACCAGATTCAGGGTATTGCTACTTTGGCAATTAAATTTCACCCCAGAACAAAATATATCCTTTGCAGGACACTATGAAACTTGTACAGCCACAGCTAAAACCACTGATTTATGGTATTGCTATTTTGACAATTGAATTTTCCCCAGAAAAATGTATATATCCTTTACAGGACACTATAAAACTTGGCCAGCCACAGAGGAAAACACTGACTTATGGTATTGCTATTTTGGCAATTGAATTTCACCCCAGAACAAAATATATCCTTTGCCGGACACTATTATACTTTGCCAGCCACTGCTGGGACACCAGATTAAGGGTATTGCTATTGTGGCAATTGAATTTCACCCGAGAACAAAATATATCCTTTGCAGGACACTATGAAACTTGACCAGCCACAGCTGAAACCACTGATTTATGGGATTGCTATTTTGGCAATTGAATTTCACCCCAGAACAAAATATATCCTTTGACGGACACTATTAAACTTGTCCTGTCACAGCTGGAACACCATATTCAGGGTATTGCTATTTTGGCAACTAAATTTCACCCAAGAACAAAATATAAACTTTGCCGGACACTATTATACTTTGCCAGCCACTGCTGGGAACCCAGATTCAGAGTATTGATATTTTGACAATTGAATTTCACCCCAGAACAAAATATATCCTTTGTAGGACACTATGAAACTTGGCCAGCCACAGCTGAAACCACTGATTGATGGTATTGCTATTTTGGCAATTTAATTTCACACCAGAACAAAAAATACCCTGTTATGGACAGATTTAAACTTGGCCTGCAACTCCTTGAACACCAGATTCAGGGTATTGCTATTTTGGCAATTGAATTTCACCCTAGATCAAAATATATCCTTTGCAGGACACTATGAAACTTGGCCAGCCACAGCTGAAACCACTGATTTAAGCTATTGCTATTTTGGCAATTGAATTTAAATCCAGAACAAAATATATCCTTTGCAGGACACTATGAAACTTGGCCAGCCACAGCTGAAACCACTGATTTATGGTATTGCAATTTTGGCAATAGAATTTTACACCAGAAAAAAATATACACTGTTAAGGACAGATTTAAACTAGGCCTGCAACTGCTGGAACAACAGATTAAGGGTATTGCTATTTTGGCAATTAAATTTCACCCCAGAAAAAAGTTTACCCTGTTACGGACAGATTTAAACTAGGCCTGCAACTGCTGGAACACCAGATTCAGGGTATTGCTATTTTGGAAATTGAATTTCACCCCAGAACAAAATATATCCTTTGCCGGACACTATTAAACTTGTCCAGTCACAGCTGGAACACCAGATTTAGGGTATTGCTGTTTTGGCAACTAAATTTCACCCAAGAACAAAATATATCCTTTGCCAGACATTATGAAACTTGGCCAGCCACAGCTGAAACCACTGATTTATGGTATTGCTATTTTGGCAATTGAATTTTACCACAGAAAAAAATATATCCTTTGCAGGACACTAAGAAACTTGGCCAGCCACAGCTGAAACCACTGTATTATGGTATTGCTATTTTTGCATTTGAATTTCACCCCAATACAAAATATATCCTTTGCAGAACACTATGAAACTTGTCCAGCCACAGATGAAACCACTGATTTATGGTATTGCTATTTTGGCAATTGAATTTCACCCCAGAACAAAATATATCCTTTGCAGGACACTATGAAACTTGGCCAGCCACAGCTGAAACCACTGATTTATGGTATTGCTATTTTGGCAATTAAATTTAACCCCAGAACAAAATATATCCTTTGCCTGGACACTATTAAACTTGGCCAGCCACAGCTGGAACATCAGATTCAGGGTATTGCTATTTTGGCAATTGAATTTCACCCCAGAACAAAATATATCCTTTGCAGGACACTATGAAACTTGGCCAGCCACAGCTGAAACCACTGATTTACGCGTATTGCTATTTTGGCAATTGAATTATACCCCAGAAAAAATATATATCCTTGGCAAGACAATATGAAACTTGGCCAGCCACAGCTGAAACCACTGATTTATGGTATTGCTATTTTGGCAAT
>JAKVIS010003501.1:0-16985 GCA_033119425.1 Bufotes viridis
GAAATACTGGGTTGGTATCTGCTTTGGATTCCTGGAGCAGGTAGGGCAGCTGCACAGGTGCTAAGTTCATTCAGTGCTAGCAAAGAACTTTTGATTGGAAAGGCAGGCGCATTCTCATTATGCCAACTCCAAAAATGCATAAAGGTATGGTATCTCATGAGAGGTGGTGAGTTGCAGACGCTATACTGATCTGCACTAGTGTTGAGCTCGAATATTCTAATCACAAATTTGTATCGGTAATTATTGTCACTTTGAGAATTTGCAAAGATCTAGAATATAGAGCTATATCTTTGGTAATCAAAAACAATCTAGCTTTTTTAATCCTTTTATGCCATCTTTCATCCATACCGTTTATTTTTTAATAGTTATTATTTTACCATCATATTAAAGATGATTTTTTTTTTTACTTTTTCACAAATAAAAATATTTTTAGATTTTTTTACAGATTCTAAAATATTTTTTAAATAGATTATTATATTTAACAGACAATCACAGAGAGGCTATATACCAAAAACAGAATTGTACAAGTCATCAACCAATCCACAAAACATCTACAGTCAGCAAACCTTATATAACAGGCTGTTGCACTGTGAAACACTAGCAATAACCACACCTCAGTTAAACCTCATTGGATATGCTGCTGCCAGGACTAGCTTCTCATCTGATTGATAGCCAGAAAGTATGAAAATTGCTTAATTAATACTGGATGGCTTGAGGGGAGCTGCACCCCAAGATCATTATCATTAGGGTGATAAATATGTTAATTTATTGATGCCAGCTAATCCTTCTCTCACTGCATAGCTTGGCTGCATAAACATTTTCAGCTTTCTAATTGTCCTATATATATCAAATTTCCTTTCTATACTGTTTTGTCAGGTAAACTCATTTGCATAAACATGAATATGGGAAATAATAGGCATGTACTTTTTCAGCCTAAAAAGCAGACTCTGCTAGTTTGCATCTCCTTCTCATATTCAAGTTTATACAAATTAGTTTATAACACAACAGTATAGAAATGTTATAGAATATAATATTAGACAATTAGAAAACGGAAAAATTTTATGCAGCCCTCCTAAACAGTGAGAAAAGAGTTAGCTGGCATCCAAAAAGACATGTACAATTTTTGTCACCCTAATGATAATGATCTAGGAGCACAGGTCCCCCGAAGCCATCCAATTTAAATCAAGCAATTTTGAGGCTTTTTGCCTCCTGGTCACATGAGAGCAGGGTTTGAGTACTTCATTGTGCTTCAGGCTGCTATTGTAAGGTCTGCTAACTGTACTTGTCCCATGGATAGTTTACTGGCTTGCACATACTTAGTTTATGAGTACTTTTGATTATAGCTGCATTGAAATACTGGGTTGGTATCTGCTTTTGGATTCCTGGAGCAGGTAGGGCAGTTGCACAGGTGCTAAGTTCATTCAGTGCTAGCAAAGAACTTTGATTGGAAAGGCAGGCGCATTCTCATTATGCCAACTCCAAAAATGCATAAAAGGTATGGTATCTCATGAGAGGTGGTGAGTTGCAGACGCTATACTGATCTGCACTAGTGTTGAGCTCGAATATTCTAATCACAAATTTGTATCGGTAATTATTGTCACTTTGAGAATTTGCAAAGATCTAGAATATAGAGCTATATCTTTTGTAATCAAAAACAATCTGGGCTTTTTTAAATCCTTTTTATGCTATCTTTTATCCATACCGTTTATTTTTTAATAGTTATTATTTTACCCATCATTAATAAACCCATATTAAAGATGTTTTTTTTTTTTACTTTTCACAAATAAAAATTTTTTTAGATTTTCTTTTTTATGGATTCTAAAATATTTTTTAAATAGATTATTATATTTAACAGACAATCACAGAGAGGCTATATACCAAAAAACAGAAATGTACAAGTCAACAACCAATCCACAAAACAGCTACAGTCAGCAAACCTTACAATAACAGGCTGTTGCACTGTGAAACACCTAGCAATAACCACACCTCAGTTAAACCTCATTGGATATGCTATTGCCAGGACTAGCTCTCATCTGATTGATAGCCAGCAAGTATGAAAATTGCTTACTTATTACTGGATGGCTTGACGGGAGCTGCACCCCAAGATCATTATCATTAGGGTGATAAATATGTTAATTTATTTATGCCAGCTAACTCTTCTCTCACTGCATAGCTTGGCTGCATAAACATTTTCAGCTTTCTAATTGTCCTAATATTATATCAATTTCCTTTCTATACTGTTTTGTCAGGTAAACTCATTTGCATAAACATGAATATGGGAAATAATAGGCATGTACTTTTTCAGCCTAAAAAAAAGCAGACTCTGCTAGTTTGCATCTCCTTCTCATATTCAAATTTATGCAAATTAGTTTATAACACAACAGTATAGAAATGTTATAGAATATAATATTAGGACAATTAGAAAACGGAAAAATTTTATGCAGCCCTCCTAAACAGTGAGAAAAGAGTTAGCTGGCATCCAAAAAGACATGTACAATTTTTGTCACCCTAATGATAATGATCTAGGAGTACAGGTCCCCCCGAAGCCATCCAAATTAAATCAAGCAATTTTGAGGCTTTTTGCCTCCTGGTCACATGAGAGTAGGCTTTGAGTACTTCATTGTGCTTCAGGCTGCTATTGTAAGGTCTGCTAACTGTACTTGTCCCATGGATAGTTTACTGGCTTGCACATACCTAGTTTATGAGTACTTTTGATTATAGCTGCATTGAAATACTGGGTTGGTATCTGCTTTTGGATTCCTGGAGCAGGTAGAGCAGTTGCACTGGTGCTAAGTTCATTCAGTGCTAGCAAAGAACTTTGATTGGAAAGGCAGGCGCATTCTCATTATGCCAACTCCAAAAATGCATAAAAGGTATGGTATCTCATGAGAGGTGGTGAGTTGCAGACGCTATACTGATCTGCACTAGTGTTGAGCTCGAATATTCTAATCACAAATTTGTATCGGTAATTATTGTCACTTTGAGAATTCGCAAAGATCTAGAATATAGAGCTATATCTTTGGTAATCAAAAACAATCTGGGCTTTTTTAATCCTTTTATGCTATCTTTCATCCATACCGTTTATTTTTTAATAGTTATTATTTTACCCATCATTAATAAACCCATATTAAAGATGGTTTTTTTTTACTTTTCACAAATAAAAAGTTTTTAGATTTTTTTACGGATTCTAAAATATTTTTTAAATAGATTATTATATTTAACAGACAATCACAGAGAGGCTATATACCAAAAACAGAAATGTACAAGTCAACAACCAATCCACAAGACAGCTACAGTCAGCAAACCTTACAATAACAGGCTGTTACACTGTGAAACACCTAGCAATAACCACACCTCAGTTAAACCTCATTGGATATGCTATTGCCAGGACTAGCTCTCATCTGATTGATAGCCAGAAAGTATGAAAATTGCTTAATTAATACTGGATGGCTTGAGGGGAGCTGCACCCCAAGATCATTATCATTAGGGTGATAAATATGTTAATTTATTTATGCCAGCTAACTCTTCTCTCACTGCATAGCTTGGCTGCATAAACATTTTCAGCTTTCTAATTGTCCTAATATTATATCAAATTTCCTTTCTATACTGTTTTGTCAGGTAAACTCATTTGCATAAACATGAATATGGGAAATAATAGGCATGTACTTTTTCAGCCTAAAAAAAGCAGACTCTGCTAGTTTGCATCTCCTTCTCATATTCAAGTTTATGCAAATTAGTTTATAACAAAACAGTATAGAAATGTTATAGAATATAATATTAGGACAATTAGAAAACGGAAAAATTTTATGCAGCCCTCCTAAACAGTGAGAAAAGAGTTAGCTGGCATCCAAAAAGACATGTACAATTTTTGTCACCCTAATGATAATGATCTAGGAGCACAGGTCCCCCGAAGCCATCCAATTTAAATCAAGCAATTTTGAGGCTTATTGCCTTTAGTCATATGAGAGCAGGGTTTGAGTACTTCATTGTGCTTCAGGCTGCTATTGTAAGGTCTGCTAACTGTACTTGTCCCATGGATAGTTTACTGGCTTGCACATACTTAGTTTATGAGTACTTTTGATTATAGCTGCATTGAAATACTGGGTTGGTATCTGCTTTTGGATTCCTGGAGCAGGTAGGGCAGTTGCACAGGTGCTAAGTTCATTCAGTGCTAGCAAAGAACTTTGATTGGAAAGGCAGGTGCATTCTCATTATGCCAACTCCAAAAATGCATAAAAGGTATGGTATCTCATGAGAGGTGGTGAGTTGCAGACGCTATACTGATCTGCACTAGTGTTGAGCTTGAATATTCTAATCACAAATTTGTATCGGTAATTATTGTCACTTTGAGAATTTGCAAAGATCTAGAATATAGAGCTATATCTTTGGTAATCAAAAAACAATCTGGGCTTTTTTCATCCTTTTTATGCTATCTTTCATCCATACCATTTATTTTTTAATAGTTATTATTTTACCCATCATTAATAAACCCATATTAAAGATGTTTTTTTTTTACTTTTCACAAATAAAAAATGTTTTAGATTTTTTTACGGATTCTAAAATATTTTTTAAATAGATTATTATATTTAACAGACAATCACAGAGAGGCTATATACCAAAAACAGAAATGTACAAGTCAACAACCAATCCACAAGACAGCTACAGTCAGCAAACCTTACAATAACAGGCTGTTGCACTGTGAAACACCTAGCAATAACCACACCTCAGTTAAACCTCATTGGATATGCTATTGCCAGGACTAGCTCTCATCTGATTGATAGCCAGAAAGTATGAAAATTGCTTAATTAATACTGGATGGCTTGAGGGGAGCTGCACCCCAAGATCATTATCATTAGGGTGATAAATATGTTAATTTATTTATGCCAGCTAACTCTTCTCTCACTGCATAGCTTGGCTGCATAAACATTTTCAGCTTTCTAATTGTCCTAATATTATATCAAATTTCCTTTCTATACTGTTTTGTCAGGTAAACTCATTTGCATAAACATGAATATGGGAAATAATAGGCATGTACTTTTTCAGCCTAAAAAAAAGCAGACTCTGCTAGTTTGCATCTCCTTCTCATATTCAAGTTTATGTAAATTAGTTTATAACAAAACAGTATAGAAATGTTATAGAATATAATATTAGGACAATTAGAAAATGGAAAAATTTAATGCAGCCCTCCTAAACAGTGAGAAAAGAGTTAGCTGGCATCCAAAAAGACATGTACAATTTTTGTCACCCTAATGATAATGATCTAGAAGCACAGGTCCCCCCGAAGGCATACAATTTAAATCAAGCAATTTTGAGGCTTTTTGCCTCCTGGTCACATGAGAGCAGGGTTTGAGTACTTCATTGTGCTTCAGGCTGCTATCGTAAGGTCTGCTAACTGTACTTGTCCCATGGATAGTTTACTGGCTTGCACATACCTAGTTTATGAGTACTTTTGATTATAGCTGCATTGAAATACTGGGTTGGTATCTGCTTTTGAATTCCTGGAGCAGGTAGGGCAGTTGCACAGGTGCTAAGTTCATTCAGTGCTAGCAAAGAACTTTGATTGGAAAGGCAGGCGCATTCTCATTATGCCAACTCCAAAAATGCATAAAAGGTATGGTATCTCATGAGAGGTGGTGAGTTGCAGACGCTATACTGATCTGCACTAGTGTTGAGCTCGAATATTCTAATCACAAATTTGTATCGGTAATTATTGTCACTTTGAGAATTTGCAAAGATCTAGAATATAGAGCTATATCTTTGGTAATCAAAAAACAATCTGGGCTTTTTTAATCCTTTTATGCCATCTTTCATCCATACCGTTTATTTTTTAATAGTTATTATTTTACCCATCATTAATAAACCCATATTAAAGATGTTTTTTTTTTCACTTTTCACAAATAAAAATTTTTTAGATTTTTTTACGGATTCTAAAATATTTTTAAATAGATTATTATATTTAACAGACAATCACAGAGAGGCTATATACCAAAAACAGAAATGTACAAGTCAACAACCAATCCACAAGACAACTACAGTCAGCAAACCTTACAATAACAGGCTGTTGCACTGTGAAACACCTAGCAATAACCACACCTCAGTTAAACCTCATTGGATATGCTATTGCCAGGACTAGCTCTCATCTGATTGATAGCCAGAAAGTATGAAAATTGCTTAATTAATACTGGATGGCTTGAGGGGAGCTGCACCCCAAGATCATTATCATTAGGGTGATAAATATGTTAATTTATTTATGCCAGCTAACTCTTCTCTCACTGCATAGCTTGGCTGCATAAACATTTTCAGCTTTCTAATTGTCCTAATATTATATCAAATTTCCTTTCTATACTGTTTTGTCAGGTAAACTCATTTGCATAAACATGAATATGGGAAATAATAGGCATGTACTTTTTCAGCCTAAAAAAAAGCAGACTCTGCTAGTTTGCATCTCCTTCTCATATTCAAGTTTATGCAAATTAGTTTATATCAAAACAGTATAGAAATGTTATAGAATATAATATTAGGACAATTAGAAAACGGAAAAATTTTATGCAGCCCTCCTAAACAGTGAGAAAAGAGTTAGCTGGCATCCAAAAAGACATGTACAATTTTTGTCACCCTAATGATAATGATCTAGGAGCACAGGTCCCCACGAAGCCATCCAATTTAAATCAAGCAATTTTGAGGCTTATTGCCTTTAGTCATATGAGAGCAGGGTTTGAGTACTTCATTGTGCTTCAGGCTGCTATTGTAAGGTCTGCTAACTGTACTTGTCCCATGGATAGTTTACTGGCTTGCGCATACTTAGTTTATGAGTACTTTTGATTATAGCTGCATTGAAATACTGGGTTGGTATCTGCTTTTGGATTCCTGGAGCTTGTAGGGCAGTTGCACAGGTGCTAAGTTCATTCAGTGCTAGCAAAGAACTTTGATTGGAAAGGCAGGTGCATTCTCATTATGCCAACTCCAAAAATGCATAAAAGGTATGGTATCTCATGAGAGGTGGTGAGTTGCAGACGCTATACTGATCTGCACTAGTGTTGAGCTCGAATATTCTAATCACAAATTTGTATCGGTAATTATTGTCACTTTGAGAATTTGCAAAGATCTAGAATATAGAGCTATATCTTTGGTAATCAAAAAACAATCTGGGCTATCTTTCATCCATACCATTTATTTTTTAATAGTTATTATTTTACCCATCATTAATAAACCCATATTAAAGATGTTTTTTTTTTTTACTTTTCACAAATAAAAAATTTTTTAGATTTTCTTTTTTACGGATTCTAAAATATTTTTTAAATAGATTATTATATTTAACAGACAATCACAGAGAGGCTATATACCAAAAAACAGAAATGTACAAGTCAACAACCAATCCACAAAACAGCTACAGTCAGCAAACCTTACAATAACAGGCTGTTGCACTGTGAAACACCTAGCAATAACCACACCTCAGTTAAACCTCATTGGATATGCTATTGCCAGGACTAGCTCTCATCTGATTGATAGCCAGAAAGTATGAAAATTGCTTAATTAATACTGGATGGCTTGAGGGGAGCTGCACCCCAAGATCATTATCATTAGGGTGATAAATATGTTAATTTATTTATGCCAGCTAACTCTTCTCTCACTGCATAGCTTGGCTGCATAAACATTTTCAGCTTTCTAATTGTCCTAATATTATATCAAATTTCCTTTCTATACTGTTTTGTCAGGTAAACTCATTTGCATAAACATGAATATGGGAAATAATAGGCATGTACTTTTTCAGCCTAAAAAAGCAGACTCTGCTAGTTTGCATCTCCTTCTCATATTCAAGTTTATGCAAATTAGTTTATAACAAAACAGTATAGAAATGTTATAGAATATAATATTAGGACAATTAGAAAACGGAAAAATTTTATGCAGCCCTCCTAAACAGTGAGAAAAGAGTTAGCTGGCATCCAAAAAGACATGTACAATTTTTGTCACCCTAATGATAATGATCTAGGAGCACAGGTCCCCCCGAAGCCATCCAATTTAAATCAAGCAATTTTGAGGCTTATTGCCTTTAGTCATATGAGAGCAGGGTTTGAGTACTTCATTGTGCTTCAGGCTGCTATTGTAAGGTCTGTTGACTGTACTTGTCCCATGGATAGTTTATGAGTACTTTTGATTATAGCTGCATTGAAATACTGGGTTGGTATCTGCTTTTTGATTCCTGTAGCAGGTAGGTCAGTTGCACAGGTGCTAAGTTCATTCAGTGCTAGCAAAGAACTTTGATTGGAAAGGCAGGCGCATTCTCATTATACCAACTCCAAAAATGCATAAAAGGTATGGTATCTCATGAGAGGTGGTGAGTTGCAGACGCTATACTGATCTGCACTAGTGTTGAGCTCGAATATTCTAATCACAAATTTGTATCGGTAATTATTGTCACTTTGAGAATTTGCAAAGATCTAGAATATAGAGCTATATCTTTGGTAATCAAAAAACAATCTGGGCTTTTTTTTAATCCTTTTTATGCCATCTTTCATCCATACCGTTTATTTTTTAATAGTTATTATTTTACCCATCATTAATAAACCCATATTAAAGATGTTTTTTTTTTTTTACTTTTCACAAATAAAAAATTTTTTAGATTTTTTTACGGATTCTAAAATATTTTTAAATAGATTATTATATTTAACAGACAATCACAGAGAGGCTATATACCAAAAAACAGAAATGTACAAGTCAACAACCAATCCACAAGACAACTACAGTCAGCAAACCTTACAATAACAGGCTGTTGCACTGTGAAACACCTAGCAATAACCACACCTCAGTTAAACCTCATTGGATATGCTATTGCCAGGACTAGCTCTCATCTGATTCCTAGCCAGAAAGTATGAAAATTGCTTAATTAATACTGGATGGCTTGAGGAGAGCTGCACCCAAGATCATTATCATTAGGGTGATAAATATGTTAATTTATTTTTGCCAGCTAACTCTTCTCTCACTGCATAGCTTGGCTGCATAAACATTTTCAG
The DNA here is from genome assembly GCA_033119425.1 of Bufotes viridis. NCBI lineage: Eukaryota > Metazoa > Chordata > Amphibia > Anura > Bufonidae > Bufotes > Bufotes viridis. The sequence continues at coordinate 9,012 of JAKVIS010003501.1, forward strand.
CTTTCTAATATTCCTAATATTATATCAAATTTCCTTTCTATACTGTTTTGTGAGGTAAACTCATTTGCATAAACATGAATATGGGAAATAATAGGCATGTACTTTTTCAGCCTAAAAAAAGCAGACTCTGCTAGTTTGCATCTCCTTCTCATATTCAAGTTTATGCAAATTAGTTTATAACAAAACAGTATAGAAATGTTATAGAATATAATATTAGGAAAATTAGAAAACGGAAAAATTTTATGCAGCCCTCCTAAACAGTGAGAAAAGAGTTAGCTGGCATCCAAAAAGACATGTACAATTTTTGTCACCCTAATGATAATGATCTAGGAGCACAGGTCCCCCCGAAGCCATCCAATTTAAATCAAGCAATTTTGAGGCTTATTGCCTTTAGTCATATGAGAGCAGGGTTTGAGTACGTCATTGTGCTTCAGGCTGCTATTGTAAGGTCTGCTAACTGTACTTGTCCCATGGATAGTTTACTGGCTTGCACATACTTAGTTTATGAGTACTTTTGATTATAGCTGCATTGAAATACTGGGTTGGTATCTGCTTTTGGATTCCTGGAGCTTGTAGGGCAGTTGCACAGGTGCTAAGTTCATTCAGTGCTAGCAAAGAACTTTGATTGGAAAGGCAGGTGTATTCTCATTATGCCAACTCCAAAAATGCATAAAAGGTATGGTATCTCATGAGAGGTGGTGAGTTGCAGACGCTATACTGATCTGCACTAGTGTTGAGCTCGAATATTCTAATCACAAATTTGTATCGGTAATTATTGTCACTTTGAGAATTTGCAAAGATCTAGAATATAGAGCTATATCTTTGGTAATCAAAAAACAATCTGGGCTATCTTTCATCCATACCATTTATTTTTTAATAGTTATTATTTTACCCATCATTAATAAACCCATATTAAAGATGTTTTTTTTTTACTTTTCACAAATAAAAAATGTTTTAGATTTTTTTTACGGATTCTAAATTTTTTTTTAAATAGATTATTAAATTTAACAGACAATCACAGAGAGGCTATATACCAAAAAACAGAAATGTACAAGTCAAAAACCAATCCACAAGACAGCTACAGTCAGCAAACCTTACAATAACAGGCTGTTGCACTGTGAAACACCTACCAATAACCACACCTCAGTTAAACCTCATTGGATATGCTATTGCCAGGACTAGCTCTCATCTGATTGATAGCCAGAAAGTATGAAAATTGCTTAATTAATACTGGATGGCTTGAGGGAGCTGCACCCCAAGATCATTATCATTAGGGTGATAAATATGTTAATTTATTTATGCCAGCTAACTCTTCTCTCACTGCATAGCTTGGCTGCATAAACATTTTCAGCTTTCTAATTGTCCTAATATTATATCAAATTTCCTTTCTATACTGTTTTGTCAGGTAAACTCATTTGCATAAACATGAATATGGGAAATAATAGGCATGTACTTTTTCAGCCTAAAAAAAGCAGACTCTGCTAGTTTGCATCTCCTTCTCATATTCAAGTTTATGCAAATTAGTTTATAACAAAACAGTATAGAAATGTTATAGAATATAATATTAGGACAATTAGAAAACGGAAAAATTTTATGCAGCCCTCCTAAACAGTGAGAAAGAGTTAGCTGGCATCCAAAAGACATGTACAATTTTTGTCACCCTAATGATAATGATCTAGGAGCACAGGTCCCCCGAAGCCATCCAATTTAAATCAAGCAATTTTGAGGCTTATTGCCTTTAGTCATATGAGAGCAGGGTTTGAGTACTTCATTGTGCTTCAGGCTGCTATTGTAAGGTCTGCTAACTGTACTTGTCCCATGGATAGTTTACTGGCTTGCATATACTTAGTTTATGAGTACTTTTGATTATAGCTGCATTGAAATACTGGGTTGGTATCTGCTTTTGGATTCCTGGAGCAGGTAGGGCAGTTGCACAGGTGCTAAGTTCATTCAGTGCTAGCAAAGAACTTTGATTGGAAAGGCAGGTGCATTCTCATTATGCCAACTCCAAAAATGCATGAAAGGTATGGTATCTCATGAGAGGTGGTGAGTTGCAGACGCTATACTGATCTGCACTAGTGTTGAGCTCGAATATTCTAATCACAAATTTGTATCGGTAAGTATTGTCACTTTGAGAATTTGCAAAGATCTAGAATATAGAGCTATATCTTTGGTAATCAAAAACAATCTGGGCTTTTTTTAAATCCTTTTTATGCTATCTTTTATCCATACCGTTTATTTTTTAATAGTTATTATTTTACCCATCATTAATAAACCCATATTAAAGATGTTTTTGTTTTTTTACTTTTCACAAATAAAAAATTTTTTAGATTTTCTTTTTTACGGATTCTAAAATATTTTTTAAATAGATTATTATATTTAACAGACAATCACAGAGAGGCTATATACCAAAAAACAGAAATGTACAAGTCAACAACCAATCCACAAAACAGCTACAGTCAGCAAACCTTACAATAACAGGCTGTTGCACTGTGAAACACCTAGCAATAACCACACCTCAGTTAAACCTCATTGGATATGCTATTGCCAGGACTAGCTCTCATCTGATTGATAGCCAGCAAGTATGAAAATTGCTTACTTATTACTGGATGGCTTGACGGGAGCTGCACCCCAAGATCATTATCATTAGGGTGATAAATATGTTAATTTATTTATGCCAGCTAACTCTTCTCTCACTGCATAGCTTGGCTGCATAAACATTTTCAGCTTTCTAATTGTCCTAATATTATATCAAATTTCCTTTCTATACTGTTTTGTCAGGTAAACTCATTTGCATAAACATGAATATGGGAAATAATAGGCATGTACTTTTTCAGCCTAAAAAAGCAGACTCTGCTAGTTTGCATCTCCTTCTCATATTCAAATTTATGCAAATTAGTTTATAACACAACAGTATAGAAATGTTATAGAATATAATATTAGGACAATTAGAAAACGGAAAAATTTTATGCAGCCCTCCTAAACAGTGAGAAAAGAGTTAGCTGGCATCCAAAAGACATGTACAATTTTTGTCACCCTAATGATAATGATCTAGGAGCACAGGTCCCCGAAGCCATCCAATTTAAATCAAGCAATTTTGAGGCTTTTGCCTCCTGGTCACATGAGAGCAGGGTTTGAGTACTTCATTGTGCTTCAGGCTGCTATTGTAAGGTCTGCTAACTGTACTTGTCCCATGGATAGTTTACTGGCTTGCACATACCTAGTTTATGAGTACTTTTGATTATAGCTGCATTGAAATACTGGGTTGGTATCTGCTTTTGAATTCCTGGAGCAGGTAGGGCAGTTGCACAGGTGCTAAGTTCATTCAGTGCTAGCAAAGAACTTTGATTGGAAAGGCAGGCGCATTCTCATTATGCCAACTCCAAAAATGCATAAAAGGTATGGTATCTCATGAGAGGTGGTGAGTTGCAGACGCTATACTGATCTGCACTAGTGTTGAGCTCGAATATTCTAATCACAAATTTGTATCGGTAATTATTGTCACTTTGAGAATTTGCAAAGATCTAGAATATAGAGCTATATCTTTGGTAATCAAAAAACAATCTGGGCTTTTTTAAATCCTTTTATGCTATCTTTTATCCATACCGTTTATTTTTTAATAGTTATTATTTTACCCATCATTAATAAACCCATATTAAAGATGTTTTTTGTTTACTTTTCACAAATAAAAACTTTTTAGATTTTTTAAATAGATTATTATATTTAACAGACAATCACAGAGAGGCTATATACCAAAAAACAGAAATGTACAAGTCAACAACCAATCCACAAGACAGCTACAGTCAGCAAACCTTACAATAACAGGCTGTTGCACTGTGAAACACCTAGCAATAACCACACCTCAGTTAAACCTCATTGGATATGCTATTGCCAGGACTAGCTCTCATCTGATTCATAGACAGAAAGTATGAAAATTGCTTAATTAATACTGGATGGCTTGAGGGAGCTGCACCCCAAGATCATTATCATTAGGGTGATAAATATGTTAATTTATTTATGCCAGCTAACTCTTCTCTCACTGCATAGCTTGGCTGCATAAACATTTTCAGCTTTCTAATTGTCCTAATATTATATCAAATTTCCTTTCTATACTGTTTTGTCAGGTAAACTCATTTGCATAAACATGAATATGGGAAATAATAGGCATGTACTTTTTCAGCCTAAAAAAGCAGACTCTGCTAGTTTGCATCTCCTTCTCATATTCAAGTTTATGCAAATTAGTTTATAACACAACAGTATAGAAATGTTATAGAATATAATATTAGGACAATTAGAAAACGGAAAAATTTTATGCAGCCCTCCTAAACAGTGAGAAAAGAGTTAGCTGGCATCCAAAAAGACATGTACAATTTTTGTCACCCTAATGATAATGATCTAGGAGCACAGAACCCCCCGAAGCCATCCAATTTAAATCAAGCAATTTTGAGGCTTATTGCCTTTAGTCATATGAGATCAGATTTTGATTACTTCATTGTGCTTCAGGCTGCTATTGTAAGGTCTGCTAACTGTACTTGTCCCATGGATAGTTTACTGGCTTGCACATACTTAGTTTATGAGTACTTTTAATTATAGCTGCATTGAAATACTGGGTTGGTATCTGCTTTTGGATTCCTGGAGCAGGTAGGGCAGTTGCACAGGTGCTAAGTTCATTCAGTGCTAGCAAAGAACTTTGATTGGAAAGGCAGGTGCATTCTCATTATGCCAACTCCAAAAATGCATAAAAGGTATGGTATCTCATGAGAGGTGGTGAGTTGCAGACGCTATACTGATCTGCACTAGTGTTGAGCTCGAATATTCTAATCACAAATTTGTATCGGTAATTATTGTCACTTTGAGAATTTGCAAAGATCTAGAATATAGAGCTATATCTTTGGTAATCAAAAAACAATCTGGGCTTTTTTAAATCCTTTTTATGCTATCTTTTATCCATACCGTTTATTTTTAATAGTTATTATTTTACCCATCATTAATAAACCCATATTAAAGATGTTTTTTTTTACTTTTCACAAATAAAAATTTTTTAGATTTTCTTTTTACGGATTCTAAAATATTTTTTAAATAGATTATTATATTTAACAGACAATCACAGAGAGGCTATATACCAAAAAACAGAAATGTACAAGTCAACAACCAATCCACAAAACAGCTACAGTCAGCAAACCTTACAATAACAGGCTGTTGCACTGTGAAACACCTAGCAATAACCACACCTCAGTTAAACCTCATTGGATATGCTATTGCCAGGACTAGCTCTCATCTGATTGATAGCCAGCAAGTATGAAAATTGCTTACTTATTACTGGATGGCTTGACGGGAGCTGCACCCCAAGATCATTATCATTAGGGTGATAAATATGTTAATTTATTTATGCCAGCTAACTCTTCTCTCACTGCATAGCTTGGCTGCATAAACATTTTCAGCTTTCTAATTGTCCTAATATTATATCAAATTTCCTTTCTATACTGTTTTGTCAGGTAAACTCATTTGCATAAACATGAATATGGGAAATAATAGGCATGTACTTTTTCAGCCTAAAAAAGCAGACTCTGCTAGTTTGCATCTCCTTCTCATATTCAAATTTATGCAAATTAGTTTATAACACAACAGTATAGAAATGTTATAGAATATAATATTAGGACAATTAGAAAACGGAAAAATTTTATGCAGCCCTCCTAAACAGTGAGAAAAGAGTTAGCTGGCATCCAAAAGACATGTACAATTTTTGTCACCCTAATGATAATGATCTAGGAGCACAGGTCCCCCGAAGCCATCCAATTTAAATCAAGCAATTTTGAGGCTTTTGCCTCCTGGTCACATGAGAGCAGGGTTTGAGTACTTCATTGTGCTTCAGGCTGCTATTGTAAGGTCTGCTAACTGTACTTGTCCCATGGATAGTTTACTGGCTTGCACATACCTAGTTTATGAGTACTTTTGATTATAGCTGCATTGAAATACTGGGTTGGTATCTGCTTTTGAATTCCTGGAGCAGGTAGGGCAGTTGCACAGGTGCTAAGTTCATTCAGTGCTAGCAAAGAACTTTGATTGGAAAGGCAGGCGCATTCTCATTATGCCAACTCAAAAATGCATAAAAGGTATGGTATCTCATGAGAGGTGGTGAGTTGCAGGCGCTATACTGATCTGCACTAGTGTTGAGCTCGAATATTCTAATCACAAATTTGTATCGGTAATTATTGTCACTTTGAGAATTTGCAAAGATCTAGAATATAGAGCTATATCTTTGGTAATCAAAAAACAATCTGGGCTTTTTTAAATCCTTTTTATGCTATCTTTCATCCATACCGTTTATTTTTAATAGTTATTATTTTACCCATCATTAATAAACCCATATTAAAGATGTTTTTTTTTACTTTTCACAAATAAAAATTAACTTTTTAGATATTTTTAAATAGATTATTATATTTAACAGACAATCACAGAGAGGCTATATACCAAAAACAGAAATGTACAAGTCAACAACCAATCCACAAGACAGCTACAGTCAGCAAACCTTACAATAACAGGCTGTTGCACTGTGAAACACCTAGCAATAACCACACCTCAGTTAAACCTCATTGGATATGCTATTGCCAGGACTAGCTCTCATCTGATTCATAGACAGAAAGTATGAAAATTGCTTAATTAATACTGGATGGCTTGAGGGAAGCTGCACCCCAAGATCATTATCATTAGGGTGATAAATATGTTAATTTATTTATGCCAGCTAACTCTTCTCTCACTGCATAGCTTGGCTGCATAAACATTTTCAGCTTTCTAATTGTCCTAATATTATATCAAATTTCCTTTCTATACTGTTTTGTCAGGTAAACTCATTTGCATAAACATGAATATGGGAAATAATAGGCATGTACTTTTTCAGCCTAAAAAAGCAGACTCTGCTAGTTTGCATCTCCTTCTCATATTCAAGTTTATGCAAATTAGTTTATAACACAACAGTATAGAAATGTTATAGAATATAATATTAGGACAATTAGAAAATGGAAAACCATTTTTTATGCAGCCCTCCTAAACAGTGAGAGAAGAGTTAGCTGGCATCCAAAGACATGTACAATTTTTGTCACCCTAATGATAATAATCTAGAGCACAGAACCCCTGAGCTTCTATCCAATTTAAATCAAGCAATTTTGAGGCTTATTACCTTTAGTCATAGGAGATCAGGGTTTGTTACTTCACTTGTGCTTCAGGCTGCTATTGTAAGGTCTGCTAACTGTACTTGTCCCATGGATAGTTTACTGGCTTGCACATACTTAGTTTATGAGTACTTTGATTATAGCTGCATTGAAATACTGGGTTGGTATCTGCTTTTGGATTCCCTGGAGCAGGTGAGGGCAGTTGCTGGAGTGCTAAGTTCATTCCAGTGCTAGCAAAGAACTTTGATTGGAAAGAGCAGGCGCATTCTCATTATGCCAACTCCAAAAATGCATAAAAGGTATGGTATCTCATGAGAGGTGGTGAGTTGCAGACGCTATACTGATCTGCACTAGTGTTGAGCTTTCGAATATTCTAACTCACAAATTTGTATCATTATTATTGTCACTTTGAGAAATTTGCAAAGATCTAGAATATAGAGCTATATCTTTGGTAATCAAAAAACAATCTGGGCTTTTTTAAATCCTTTTGTGCTATCTTTTATCCATACCGTTTACTAATAGTTATTATTTTCACCCATCATTAATAAAACCCATATTAAAGAGATGTTTTTACTTTCTCACAAATAAAAATTTTTAGATTTTTCTTTTTACGGATTCTAAAATATTTTTTAAATAGATTATTATATTTAACAGACAATCACAGAGAGGCTATATACCCAAAACAAGAAATGTACATGTCAACAGCAATCCCATCAGAAACAGCTACAGTCAGCAAACACTACAATAACAGGCTGTTGCGACTGTGAAACACCTAGCAATAACCACACCTCAGTTAAAGCCTCAT
>JAKVIS010003502.1:0-17045 GCA_033119425.1 Bufotes viridis
CAATTTTCATTGAAATCCTTTTGTTATGAGGTTCAATTTAATATACATGTGATTATTACAGCACAGGGCAAAGGAGAGCATTGGAGCATGAACTGCTCCAATGATCTTGTCAGGGGGGCTGCCTGAGTGAAATTCTGGGTATGTCGGGTTCAGCTTTGAACCCAGACAACTCCTTTAATGCATTTTGTGGCAGTCCAAACATATGCTTTTTAATCTCTTTTGTTAGCTGTCGATTTAGTGAGCATCAGTATTACAGGTCAATGTTAGCGTCAGGTCTAATTTATCACCGTGGACTTAACAGATCCATGCCCACAGATTCAAGTTGTGGCCTCATGACAGAGTGGGGAGAGTGGCAGCAGCAGTGGCAGTAACAGGGACAATAGTGGCCCCATAGCAGAGTGGAGATGGGGCAAACAGCAGTGGCAGTAACAGGAACAATAATGGCCCCATGCCAGAGTGGGCAGAGGAGGCAGCAGCAGTGGCAGGAAGGCTATGTTCATATCACTGTTTATGTTTCTGTTCTTCTGATCTGTCAAAAGGAAAGAAGAAAAAGCACCCATAAAGCCTCTTTTAGATTGCTAGTATTTGATCAGTATTTATAAGCCAAAACCAGGAGTGGTTTCAAAACAGAGATAAAATGTTACAGAAATATTTGCATCTCATCTGTGTTTTGGACCCACTTCTGCTTTTGGCTTACAAATACTGATTAAATACCGATAAAATGCTGACCATATACTGACCGTGTCGAAGAGGCCTTATGGATGCTTAACCACTTGCCGCCACGCTAACGCCGATGGGCGTCAGCACGGCGGCTTTCTCAGGTCTCACTCACGCCTAACGTCGTCATCTCGTGGGACCCGAGATTTCGCATGAACGCGCGCGCGCCGCGCATGCGTGTTCATGCGATCGTAACCGGAACAACTGAAACTACAGCCTGCCAGCGCTGATCATGCGCTGGCAGGCTGTAGATGCGAAAAAAACGCATTTAAAACGCATAGCAGACTCTGTTTTGTAAACAGCGTCTGATATGCCTGCTGTCTGCTCCTCTGGTGGTCCATTTGTCTGGGACCACCAGGGCAAACATAAGTAAAGTGCACCAATCACTACACACACACCCCCCACCCCCATCACTGATTAACCCCTGATCACCCATGTCACCCCCTGATCACCCCCTGTCACCCCCTGTCACTAATCACCCCCTGTAAGGCTCATTCAGACGTCCGTATGTGTTTTATGGATCCATGGATCTGCGGATCCGCAAAATACGGACACCGGCAATGTGCTTTCCGCATTTTGCGGATCCGCACATTGCCAGAACTATATAGAAATGCTCTTTCTTGTCCGCAATTGCGGACAAGAATAGGACATGTTCTATATTTTTGCGGATCCGAAGTGCAGATCCGCAATTCCGATCCGAGCGGGACAAAGTCTGTCCCCATAGAATTGAATGTATCTACAATTCCGTCCGCAAAATTTCTGCGGAACAGAATTGCGGACGTGTGAATGAGGCCTAAGGGTCCCTTAGCGATCGCAGCTTTACAGCTTTCCCTCTTTTTTTTTTGCACATTTTTAGAGATTTTTTCATCCACATTGATCAATGTGAATGAAGAAATCTGTGCCGTTCATTTTTTTCTTTCAGCCCAGCGGCTGAACGGAAAAATCTCATTACCCGTATGGTCAATATAAGGAGAATAGCAGAAACTCCTAATTCTGGCCATACGTGTAATGATTGCGGAGACCCTCAAATGCCAGGGCAGTGGAAAAACTCACAAGTGACCCCATTTTAGAAAGTAGACACCTCAGGTATTGCTAAGGCATAGTGAGTTCATGGAGTTTTTATTTTGACACAAGTTAGCGGAAAATGAAATTTTTGAAAAAAAAATTCCATTTCCGCTAACTTGTGACAAAAAATAAAAATTCCATGAACTCACTATGCCCTTAGTCGAATACCTTAGGGTGTCTACTTTCCGAAATGGGGTCATTTATGGGGTGTTTCTACTGTCTGGGCATTGTAGTGCGTCAGGAAACAGGACAGGTGCTCAGAAAGTCAAAGTGCGGAAACTCACTTTTTTGCACCATAGTTTGTAAACGCTATAACTTTTACCCAAACCAATAAATATACACTTATTGCATTTTTTTATCAAAGACATGTAGAACAATAAATTTAGAGAAAAATTTAAATTGAAATGTAGTGTTATTTGAAAATTTTTACAACAGAAAGTGAAAAATGTTGTTTTTTTGCAAAAATTTCGTCAAAAACAGTAAAATATCAAAAAAAGTAAAAATGTCAGCAACAATGAAATACCACCAAATGAAAGCTCTATTAGTAAGAAGAAAAGGAGGTAAAATTCATTTGGGTGGTAAGTTGTATGACCGAGCAATAAACGGTAAGAGTAGTGTAGTGCGGATTTGTAAAAAAGGGCCTGGTCACTAGGGGGGTATAAACCTGTGGTCTTTAAGTGGTTAAAATATAGGATCTTTTTTTTTCATTTTCTTCTGAAGCATCAGGAGAATGGAGAAATAAACGTTTATGGCAACACAGACAAACAGGGAAATATATTAGACCACCCTTTAACACTGGGGCACAGTAAGTCTATGTATCAACTAACAGATTAACTATTTATGTGGCAGCAATTCAATAAGACATGCACGGCAATATATTTGACAGTACTTTAATATTGAGGCACAATAAGTCTATGTATAAAGTAGAGGATTAACTGTTAATGTGGCAGCAGATCAACAAGATGCATAGAACAATATATTAGACTGTCCTTTAATACTGAGGCACAGTAAGTCTATGTATAAACTAACTGATTAACTACGTATGTGGTACCAGTTCAACAAGATGCAAGTGGCAATTAACCTACAGTGTCCCTGCTGTCTCTGTATGCTTTACCTACAGTCTCAAAATACCCCCCCTATGAATGATCTCCCTCCACTGCCCCTGTCAATCTAACTAAGATGCATATATATTTGATTACTGCAGCAATACCCAAAGAGAGGCAGCAATCTACCTACCAAAGATGAAAAAAATACACCGGGTCGACCAATAATCTCAGGGGTTTCTTCACTAACCAGAAATCTGTCCTAATACATCGACATTCACCTCCAAAAACACGATGTAAATCTCAGTTCTTATCTTAAAGATTCCACCACTCTAATCAATAGCCTTAGGGAAATTAAATGGGACAGTACATATACACTAGTTACACTAGATGTCTCAGCTCTGTACTCAAATATACCCCATGACTTAGGTTTGGCATACACATCTGCCTTCCTTGAAATGGATCAAGAAATGCCTACTGAACAGAAAAAATTTTTTTTGAAAGTGATCGAGTTCATACATACCCACAACATCTTCCTGTTCCAAGGGCAAATATACCAACAAATACGGGGGACCGCTATGGGTACACACTTTGCGCCTAGTTTTGCAAACCTATTTATGGGCCATTTTGAAAAAATCCACATTTATGACTCAGCCTTTTGGTCCACTAATATCATATTCTACCTGAGATATATTGATGACCTGTTCCTGATTTGGAAGGGTGACGACAACTCAATTATTAATTTCATCACTCACCTCAATAAAAACGACCAAGGGATCCGCCTTACAGGAACATCCAATAAGGAAAGAATAGAATTTTTAGACTTCGAGATTTTTATTGAAAACAATGAAATCAAAACACATACCTTCTTTAAAAAGGTTGATAGCAACAGCTATCTTAACTTCACTAGCACACACTACAGAAAAAGGAAGGTGAACATCCCTTTCAGCCAATTTAAAAGAATACGACACAATTGCACAACAGAGGAGGACTTCAACAAACAATGTGACACCCTAGCAACAAGATTTAGAGAAAAGGAGTATTCTGAAAACATAGTCCTCGGGGCCCGGAGGAAAGCAGCAAGTTTCACTCAACAAGAATGTCTGGCCCCTACCGAGAAGAGAAGAACAGCGCCACCCCTGACAACAAATACTCATTTAATTTCAGCACCACTTACAGTCAGGATTATGAAGCTATTAAAAGTATCCTCAACAAGCACTGGCACATACTTAAACGGGAACCCATCCTTAACCGCATGATCCCGGATCTGCCCCAGCTAACATACAGGCGGGCAAAAACCCTCAAAAATAGTTTAGAACCAAGCAAACTCAAACCAATACAAGACACCGGCACACTTTGGAGAAAATCCCCCACCAAAAGGAGCCATAGATGTGGCTGTTCTAGATGCATGTGTTGTGCCAGCATCAAACAAGGTCCCAGCTTCCACAGCTCAAGCGGAGAAATTTTTCCCATTCAGAGCATCCTGAATTGTGATTCCACACATCTTATATATTTACTTGAGTGCCCATGCAAAGTACAAAATGTGGGTCGGACAAAACAAACCTTACGCAAAAGTCTCAACAAGCATCGTTCCAATATTAAGAAAAAATACTTTAAACATGGAGTATCTAGACATGCAACGGAACTCCATGACGGCAGCTACGCCGGGTTCACCATAACTCCAATTGAACAGATCCCAATCCACCAACACAGAGACGCTAATTATATTAGACGCCGGGAAATGTTCTGGATATTTAAACTGAACACCCTTAACCCATATGGACTTAATGAAGCGTTTGAGATAAATCTATAATTTGGGCCACAGTGTAAAGTTATTGTGCTAAATCCACTATATGGGCCATAATATAAAGCGGTTAGATAAATATAGGCCACATTTCCTAAACAGAGGAACTATATATACGTAATTGGGCACCTCCATTACATGTATCTGGTGACGTATAAAGTTGCGTCCCCTCCCCAAATTATATATACTTAACACACCATGACTAGACTCCTCTCCAGACACACTAAGCATTCCCTTTGGACCTATAAAAATTCCATAGTCATAAACATGTAGATATATTCCTCAAGCTTCTTCATAAATGTCATAATTGTCCTGCTTATTTAGATCCCCCCTCAAGTAACTATATCACCGCTGATGTCCCTATATAGTAACTATCAACTATTAACTATTAAGAACAACTTACTATTTTTACTCCTATTTTTATAACTATTCATGCTCATATGTATACTCCTTATTATATTTATATTTACCTATCGATTTTATAACTGTCGTATTGATTTACCTTTATTTTTGTTTTTTATTACATATCCTGCCTGTATATGCCCGCCCTCTTTGTTTTTTTCTTTTTTTATATATCCATTCACCAACCCCATATGAGTGATTGATTGCTTATTCCCTCATTATAAATATGGATTGCGTATTTCTTTACTAGAATCACGGGGCATGTGGCGGTCACATGATCTCTACAGCATAAACACTATCCTTCTCCTCCAGTCACCGTAACCTCTGATGCTTGGAATTCAAATGGGCGGAGTACTCTACCGAACCAGACAGCCGCAGGACCTCGAGCGGCACTGGTTGCTATGGCCCCAGATCACGTGACCGCGCGTGCGATCACGTGACCATTCCACCCCCAGTCATCGGGCCGGATTATAACCAAAACAAAACTAAATCCACTACGCATCAACCTATGTCCGGGCAGCATCCCACACATATACTTCATGGGACCCTTTGTGTCCTCCTCACTGCCATGACTGTGTACTACGTGACCGCAAGTGCGGTCACGTGACCAAGTATCGAGCGGAGCGGCCGTCCAGGAAACTTGATCACCACTTCCCATATACTACACAGTATTTACAGCCCCATAGCACTGAAAGGCTCCCTATATCATCTAAAACTACCTTGTGCCCCTTTATTTTAGAAATGTTTACTACAAATAAAAATGGTTTTACAGTATGCCATAGACACGGCAACTGGCACAAGCCCCGCCCCCTTTAGGGCGGTGCCACCCCAGATGCCTTTTTTTGCTTTTTTTTAGGTACTTATTTATGTCACTTTATCTGTATTGGTTGTACCTGAAGAAGGGGAATTATTTTCCCTGAAACGCTTAGTACAGTCTATATTGTATTTATATGTGTATACTCCTTTTAACCTCTTTCCGACCGCCTAACGCACGATTGCGTCCTGGCGGCGGTCGGTTTGTTCCTCCTTGACGCGCGGGCGCATCATCTCGCGAGACGCGCGTTCACAGGATCGCGTCGGGCAGAACTTTAACTACAGCCTGCCAGCGCTGATCATGCGCTGGCAGGCTGTAGAAGTTAAAAAAGGAGCATATCAGACGCTGTTTTGTTAACAGCGTCTGATATGCTTGCTGCTCGTTCCTCTGGTGGTCCTTTTGCTTTGGACCACCAAAGGAAACTTTTGTAAGTGCACCAATCACCACACAGACCCCCCCATCCATCCCCCCCCCCCGTCACTGATTAACCCCTGATTAACCCCCGATTAACCCCTGATCACCCCATGTCACCCCCCTGATCACCCCCTGTCACCCCCCTGTCACTAATCACCCCGCTGTAAGGCTCATTCAGACGTCCGTACGTTTTTTGCGGATCCATCGATCCGCGGATCCGCAAAACACGGACACCGGCAATGTGCTTTCCGCATTTTGCGGATCCGCACATTGCCAGAACTATATAGAAAATGCCTTTTCTTGTCCGCAATTGCGGACAAGAATAGGACATGCTCTATCTTTTGCGTAGCTGCGGCCGGATGTTTGGGGGCCGAAACCCGGAAGTTTGCGGCCGCAGCTCCGCAAATGCTGATGCGGCGAGCACATAGTGCACATAGCTCTCCGCATCACCGCCGGCCCCATTCACATTGAATGGGTCCGCATCTATTCCGCAGAATTGCGGAATAGATGCGGACATTTTTGCGGAAGTGTGAATGGGGCCCTACTACTTTTTTATTCTTTGCACATTTTTTGGCAGAGATTTTTTCATCCACATTGATCGATGCGAATGAAGAAATCTGCGCCGTTCATTTTTTTTTTTTCAGCCCAGAGGCTGAACGAAAAAAAAAAATCTCATTACCCGTATGCTCAATATAAGGAGAATCGCAGAAACTCCTAATGCTAGCCATACGTGTAATGATTGCGGAGACCCTCAAATGCCAGGGCAGTACAAACACCTCACATGTGACCCCATTTCAGAAAGAAGACACCCCAAAGTATTCCGTGCTGGGTATGGTGAGTTCATGTAAAATTTTATTATTTGTCAATAGTTAGTGGAAATTTGAGACTTTGTAAAAAAAAATACATATCAATTTCCGCTAACTTGTGCCAAAAAAAATAAATTTCTGTGAACTTGCCATGACCCTCACGGAATACCTTGGGGTGTCTTCTTTCCACAATGGGGTCACATGTGGGGTATTTATACTGCCCTGGCATTTTAGGGGCCCTAAAGCGTGAGAATCCATATGCGTAAAAATGTCCTGTGAAATCCTAAAGGTACTCATCGGAATTTGGGCCCCTTTCTGCATTTTGGCTGCAAAAAAGTGTCACACATGTGGTATTGCCGAACTCAGGTGAAGTATGGCAATGTGCTTTGGGGTGTATTTTTATATATACCCATACTTTGTGTGAGAAATATCGCTGTAAACTTCAACTTTTTAATTTTTTTATACAAAGTTGTCAGTTTACAGAGATATTTCTCTCACCCAACATGGGTATATGTAAAAATACACCCCAAAACACATTGCCCTACTTCTACTGAGTACGGCGATACCACATGTGTGACACTTTTTTGCAGCCTAGGTGCGCAAAGGGGCCCAAATTCCAACGAGTACCTTTAGGTTTTACAGGGTTGCTCACAATTTAGCCCCGCCCAAAATGCCAGAACAGTACAAACACCCCACAAATGACCCCATTTTGGAAAGAAGACACCCCAAGGTATTCGCTGAGGGGCATAGTGAGTCCATGAAAAATTGAACTTTTTGTCAAAAGTTTGCAGAAAGGTAGACTTTGTGAGAAAAATGAATAAAAAATCAATTTCCGCTTTTTCTATGTGCCAAGAAAAAATCTTCTATGAACTCGCCATGCCCCTCACGGAATACCTTGGGGTGTCTTCTTTCCAAAATGGGGTCACATGTGGGGTATTTATACTGCCCTGGCATTGTAGGGGTCCTAAAGCGTGAGAATCAAAATGCGTAAAAATGCCCTGTAAAATTCTAAAGGTACTCATTGGAATTTTGGCCCCTTTGCACATCTTTGCTGCAAAAAAGTGTCACACATGTGGTATCGCATGTATCGCAAGTGTCACACATGTGGTACTCAGGAGAAGTAGGGCAATGTGTTTTGGGGTGTATTTTTACATATACCCATGCTGGGTGAGAGAAAAATCTCTGTAAATTGACAACTTTGTATAAAATTTTTTAAAAAGTTGTCCTTTACAAAGTTGTCAGTTTACAGAGATATTTCTCTCACTCAACATGGGTATATGTAAAAATACACCCCAAAACACATTGCCCTACTTCTCCTGAGTGACACTTTTTTGCATCCTGGGTGCGCAAAGGGGCCCAAATTCCAACGAGTACCTTTAGCTTTTACATGGCTGCTCACAATTTAGCCCTGCCCAAAATGCTAGAACAGTAAACACACCCCACAAATGACCCCATTTCCGAAAGTAGACACCCCAAGGTATTCACTGAGGGGCATAGTGAGTCCGTGGGAGAATTTTTTTTTTTTGCCAGAAGTTAGTAGAAATCGTTAATTTCTGACGATAATTTGTTTTCCCTTAGTCCTAACAGCAGCACAGATGGGGTTAACCACCCCCCGTGGACTGGCAGGACCGGCGGAATGTTTAATGAGCCCAAGACTAATAACTCAATTTAACAATTAAGTATCTCCTTAAAAGGAGGAAGTCAACCCCCAGCCCACTGTGTTTATAGTAAGAAAAAACTTGACTAACTAGGGTGGGAAATTTGTGTGCTGCTGTTAGGACTAAGGGAAAACAAATTATCGTCAGAAATTAACGATTCCCTTACGTCCTACCAGCAGCACAGATGGGGAGATAGCAAGAAGAAATCCCTAGGGAGGGCCTTCCTGCCTGGCAGAACTAAGAAAAGTCTGCCCAAAGGCCGAAAACTCAGCTAGACTGGCATCTAGTCTATAATGGGAGATGAATGTCGATTCAGAGCTCCAGGAGGCAGCTTTGCAAATCATGTTGAGAGGCAGAAGACTCCTCTCGGCAAAAGAAGTAGCCACAACTCTAGTAGAGTGGGCCTTCACGAATCCCGGAGGGTCCAGATTGTGGAAACAAAGGATTCCTTAATAGCCTCCTCAATCCACCGACTGATGGAAGGTTTGGATGCCTTATAGCCTTTAAACTTACCGGCAACAGGATTAGCAGATTCTCATCTTTCCTGAACTCCTTGATCTATCCACATAGATCCGGAGACATCTCGAGACGTCCAGAGGATGTCTAGCAGGTTCCTAGGAGGAGGTGGTAGATGTCGACAGAACCGGGAGGAATATCACCTGGTTGATGTTCTGGAAGGAAGGAACTTTAGGCCTACAATACGGGAGGAATCTAAGAAGGTCCCGGTCATGTAAGAAAATGGTATAGGGCTCATGTGCTGAGAGAGCTTGAAGCTCAGAGACCCTCTTGGCCAAAGTCACTGCAAGGAGAAACACAAACTTCCAAGTGACTAACTTGATGTCCACCTCCTCTAACGGTTCAAAGGGGGAGATGCTAACCCCTGAGAACTACTGAAAAACCCATTGAAAAAAGGGGTCTCAGTACTGTAGGCTTTAATCTTTCAGCTCCTTTAAGGAACCGTTTGATCAGCGGGTCCTGAGAAAAAAGCCTGTTAAGGCAAGCTGAGATGGCTGAAACTTGAACCTTCAGAGTAGAAGGGCAAGGCCTCTATCAAGGCCGTCTTGCAGGAACTGAAGGATAGCGGAGAGGGGCGGATCTGCAGACGCCACCTCAGTTGAGGTACAACAGGATGAGAATATCCTCATAATACAAGAGTAGGCTCTCTTGGTAGAGTCCGCTCTAGAATGAGACCTCGTTCTCAGGACCGACTCTCAAAGCCCTTCTATTCTGGGAAGGGACTGATCAACCTCCAGGCTGTCAGGTTGAATCTGTGCAGATCTGAGCAGAGGTGAGTGTCCCACGACACCAGGGTCTGCTGTGGGGGGAGCCTCCAATATTGTCCTCGACTCAACTGGGTGAGCTAGGTAAACCAGGATCTCTTCGGCCAAAACAGTATGATGGCTATCACCGAGGCCTGATCCTGACGGATTTTCATCAATACCCTCGGTATCATGGAAAAGGGAGGGAAGATGTAAGCCAGCCTGAACCTCCAGGATATTGACAGAGCGTCTAACGCCAGGGGGTTGTCCTCCCTGTAGAGGGAGCCTTGGATGTGGATCGCAGATAAGTGGGAAGGTACAACTCTGCCTAATCCAGAATTACCCCGATCTCTGACAAGAGGGGAAGTGATCTCGTGCCTCCCTGCTGGTTGATGTAAAGTACCGCAGTCACATTGTCTGACTGGACTTTCACCGCTCACCACTGGCACTTTGCCCCGGATCTGAGGGTCTAAGTGAAGGAGGGCTAGCCGGATAGCTTGAATCTCGCGGAGATTGGATGAAAGAAGCCACTCCTGAGGAAACCAGGTCCCGTGAACTGGAGAGTCGTCTAGGTGAGCGTCCCAGCCTACTTAGGACGCATCCGTAGTCAATATGACCTAGACTGGCTGGGTCATAGACTTCCCGTCTAAAAGATGGCACCACCATCTGAGGGAATACCGAGTTTGCCAAGTCAGGGAGCACAGGGAGTTTAGCCCAGCAGGGCTGCCAATCCATTACGAGAGGACCTCCGACTGTAGAGTGCGGAGGTGCCATAGAGCCCAAGGGACTGCTTCCGCAGACGCTGACATGAGCCCCAACATCTTCATGAGAGTCCGGATTGGAACTCGCCGGGGAAAGGAACTTGCCGTGTTCTGAACCCGGAATCTTCTTTCTGGAGTCAACTGGAGCGACATCCCAGTGGAGTCAATTATGAAGCCTAGATATCTTACTGAAGTCGACGGGCTCACGTTCGACTTCTACCAGCTGATGATCCAACCTAGGTGGAACAGAAAGGAGATTGTTACCTGAAGAAGTTGGGTTAGGACCGCTAGAGCAGTGGCTTTCAAAGCCAGTCGTCCAGATAAGGAATGATGGTCAGTCCTTGAAGCCTCAAAGCCGCCACCACAGAACCACCACCTTGGTAAAAGTGTGAGGGGCAGAAGAAATGCCAAAGGGAAGGGCAACAAACAGAAGATGCCGACACCGGACACCTGGACCGTGATCCTGATATACTTCCTGGAACCAGGATGGATCGGGATGTGCAGATATGCATTCTTGAGGCCCAGGGTTGCCATCACGTCTCCAGGATTGACGACGTGAACTACTGACCTGATGGTTTCTACACGAAACTTCACCTTCCTTATAAATCAATTGAAATATCTCAGATCGATAATCATCCGGAGATCTCCTGAAGCCTTGGGAACCAGAAAAACTGGTGAATAGATCCTTAGGCCCCGTTCTCCTGCCGGAACCTCCTCCAGAGCCCCTTTGCAAATGTAGTCCTGAATGTAGGCCTCTAGGATCGCCTCCTTGGCAGCTTGTAGAAGGTTGATCTTGACAAACCTGTCCAGAGGAATAGAGGTGTTGTTGACTAAATAACCGTTGGAAATAATATTCAGGACCCAGGGATCCGAGATCTCTTGGATCCATTCTTCTCAGAAGTGGGAGAGACGACTCCCGACAGGTACATGAAGCTTAGGAATGGAGAAGCTTATAGGCAGGACGGCAGGAGTAACGGGAATTAGGCAAGAGCCTCGAAGAGGCCCGTAGTCAGGAGGTGGATTTTCCATCTTTGGCTCCTCCACGAGAGCACCTCAAAACCTTTCGCTGTGCTCTGCCACCGCGGTCTTGTCTGCCCTGCCCTCGAAATGACTGCTGGGGAAGGCTCTTCAAGAAGTCCATAGCCAGGTTGATGGTCTTGAAAGCAGCCAGTATGTCGTCCTGGAAAAAACCTCTGGTTCACATCAACTTGAATTTGATCCAGGCGAGATCGGAGGAACGTAGAGACTTCAAAAAGCAGATATGGCTGTGGAAGCGGAAGCTGCCGTAACACCCCGTCTTAGTGTGCACTCTGCAAGGGGGTCCTGCAGCTAGACCCATCGTCTGCAGAAACCAGAGTGCGCTTGGACAACTTGGCAATAGCCATGTCCACCTTGGGAATGGATCCCCACGAATCCACCAAGGGTTAAGCCATCGGGAACATGGATTTAAACTTCTTTGTTAAAACTGGACCTTTTCCAGGTTTTTTCCACTCTATATCATGACAGAGAGGAGGGTCTCATCCGCTTTGAAGACACGATGTGCCCGAGTAGCAGGAACGGGAGGCTCCTCCCAGTCAACATCATGGTCCCCCGACCTGATGGACTTGAGCAACTTCTGTGTCTTTCCAGGGGAGAAAACACAACATCAGCTCCTCTTCATCCGAGGAGGAAGAAACTAAGGAGACCAAGAAGGTCTCTCTACCGGGACAGAGGTCTCCATAGGGGCCTGGGCACGAATAGGAAGCCTTTCCATCCAGCAGGCCTATGACTCCTATAACAGAGCCATTGATACATATCCTGCAACGTAGGTTCACTAGAGGTCAGAAACCTCTAACGGCAGCTGTAACACCTGGTGTAGGTTAAGTCAACAGACCCAGGGATTCCCAACCGGTCTCCCAAGCTGGTCTTAGCCCAGCCTTAAGCTGCTTTGCTTCTGCGATCTCACAAGTGCAGGTATGATCAGCTTACAATAACCGTTGACTGCTGCAATGGTAGCAGGATAGATGCTTCCTCTTGGAATCCACTTTCCTGCCTTCCGAATCCCGCGGAGAAGACATCACTGCGGGAAAAAAAAGGGACAAATAAAACATTTGTAAACCACCTATCTACGCAGGAAAGGAAGAAAAACAGACCGGAGGCAGCTGAGGAAAAAAACACCACAAGTGGAACAACACCAATTTTAGGACTCTGGGATCGTGCCCGTGAAAAAATCACAGCCGGATTACCTGGAGGTGATGCAAAAGGAGAGTCCCCGTGTCACCTCCGGAAGATGGCGGCACACAGGGACCGGGAATCCTGGACCAAGGACGCCGCCAAAATACCCCAGCCAGGCGCAACTGCGCGGGGCCGGCAGCGAATAAGCTGCCGGCCAAACTGACAAGGTACCTAGGAAAAAAGGCAACGCCGTTACCCAAACGAAAAGAGAGCTCTCCGCACTTTCCAAAAGAAAGGGGGGAACAAACCGCCTAGTCCACCTGTCCAGGAGGACAGAAAAAAACACAGTGGGCTGGGGGTTGACTTCCTCCCTTTAAGGAGATACTTAATTGTTAAATTGAGTTATTAGTCTTGGGCTCATTAAACATTCCGCCGGTCCTGCCAGTCCACGGGGGGTGGTTAACCCCATCTGTGCTGCTGGTAGGACGTAAGGGAATGGAAACTTTATTATTTTTATTTTTTTCCTCAGAAAGTGTCATTTTCAGCTAACTTGTGAAAAAAAATGAAATGATACATGAACTCACCATGCCCCTCCGCGAATACTTTGGGGTGTCTTCTTTCTAAAATGGTGTCATTTGGGGGGTATTTATACTATCCTGGCATTCTAGCACCTGAAGAAACATGACAGTTGCTCAGAAAGTCAGAGCTGCTTCAAAATGCCGAAATTCACTTTTTTGCACCATAGTTTGTAAACGCTATAACTTTTACCCAAACCAATAAATATACACTTATTGGATTTTTTTTTTATCAAAGACATGTAGAACAATACATTTTGCGAAAAATTTATATAGAAATGTAGTTTTTAAAAAAAATTACAACAGAAAGTATAAAATGTCATTTTTTTGCAAAAATTTCGGTCATTTTTGATTAATAGCAAAAAAAGTTAAAATGTCAGCAACAATGAAATACCACCAAATGAAAGCTCTATTAGTGAGAAGAAAAGGAGGTAAAATTCATTTGGGTGGTAAGTTGAATGACGGAGCAATAAACAGTGAAAGTAGTGTAGTGCAGAATTGTAAAAAGTGGCCTGGTCCTTAAGGGTGTTTAAGCTAGGGGGGCTGAAGTGGTTAAATAAAAGAAGAGCAACATAAAATACGCCTATTGGAATCCATGGGTTTGCGCCAGAAAAGTGGAACTTCTTCTTCTTCACATTGAATTCTCGCTTCCGAGGGATTGGACATCCGGTACGGACGAACACGCTTCCACGGCCGCATCCTTAAGACGATTCTGAACTGACACACGCTATCTATAGAGATGTGCCTATACGTAGCACAACTCATTAAGGTGAGCATATTCACAACCTTTAAAGAAATCTTATTTCCAAACGTTATTACCATATTGTGCGCACCCGCATTCTCTTTTTCTTCTCTCCACCACCACAGTGGTGGTGGATTATAGACACATCCGTCACATAATCCTTTACTACTGAGGCACAGTAAGTCTATGTATAAACTAACTGATTAACTACGTATGTGGTAGCAGTTCAACAAGATGCAAGTGGCAATTTCACTTAACCTACAGTGTCCCTGCTGTCTCTGTATGCTTTCCCTACAGTCTCAAACCGCCATAGACTTTAATAGGCAGGCGAATTTTAAAACCTGCAGGAACTCTTTCTGGCCACAGTAGTGATGGAAAAGTTGTTTCAAGGGGACTAACACCTGGACTGTGGCATGCCGGAGGGGGATCCATGGCAAAACTCTCATGGAAAATTACGTAGTGGACGCAGAGTCGGGTTTTAATCCATAAAGGGCATAAATCACCTAACATTCCTAAATTGTTTGGAATAACCTGCTTTAAAACATCCAATGTGTGTATACGATCAGGTATGGTGTTGTATTGATCAGGTAGTGTAAGGGTTACGTCCGCTTCACAGTTACAGACCTTACTGTGACAGACCAAACTCCCCGATTAACGCACCGCAAACAATCGCAAACAGTCCATTTGCACAACCGCAAACTCCCCATTTGCACAAGGTTGGATACCAAGCTAGCCATGTCCCGTTCCTTGTCCTCACTTACCTCATTGAAGGACTCTTCCTCGCGCAATGTACTGTGCCACCCTATAAGAGTGGTGTGTAGTAATCAACAGTACTATTTTTATCAGTTAAATCCCTGTTACGTCCCCTATCAGGGACGTGTATCGAATAGATTTTAGGAACCTGGAGATGGAAAAAGAAGCTTGGTCAGTCCTCTTACTTACAATTTGGGGCACTGCGCGTGCGCCGTGCAATTTACTGTGACACCCTATATGAGTGGTGTGTTAAGTAGTACTATTCTTATTAGTTTAACCCCTGTTACGTCCCCTATCAGGGGACGTGTATCGAATAGACTTTAGACAACCGCAAAATGTTAATACATTTTTCTGCTATCAAAGCAAGGGTTAACAGTCAAACAAAACTCAATATTTATTGCCCTGATTGTGTAATTTACACATCAGGGCACATGGCAGGGCGCAGAAGGAAAGGAACGCCATATAGTTTTAGGAGGGCAGATATTTTAAGCATCCATAAGGCCTCTTCTACACGGTCAGTATATGGTCAGCATTTGATCGGTATTTGATTAGTATTTGTAAGCAAAAAGCAGAAGTGGGTCCAAAACACAGATGAGATGCAAATATTTCCATTACAGTGTATCTCTGTTTTGGACCCACTCCTGTTTTTGGCTTACACATACTGATCAAACAGTGATGAAAAATACTGAACAAATACTGCATGAAGGACTTTTTTCCTTGTTAAAAAAAACTGATTTCAGATGTAAATAGGCAAAATGGATGCAAATTGAGCATAAGGCCTTTTTCACACAGTCAGTGTTTTGCATCAGTATTTGAAAGCCAAAAACAGGAGTGGGTCCAAATCACAGAAGAGATGCAAATATTTCTATAACATTTTATCTCTGTTTTGAACCCACTCCTGGTTTTGGCTTTTAAATACTGATCAAATACTAGCAATCTAAAAGAGGCTTTATGAATGCTCAAAGTTCAGTCTTTTAGTTTTTTTTTAGTTTTCTGTCCTTTTGACGGATCAGAAGAACAGAAACATAAACAGTGATATGAACATAGCTTTACTGCCACTGCTGCTGAAACCTCTACCCACTCTGGGGCATTATTGTTCCTGTTACTGCCACTGCTGTTTGCCAGCATCCCCACTCTGTTATGGGGCCACTATTGTCCCTGTTACTGCCATTGCCACTTTCCCCACTCAGTCATGGGGTCACTACTTAAATCACCGGGCACCGATCTGTTAAGTTCACGGTGATAAATTACACCTGACGCTAACATTGACCTGCAATACTGATGCACACTAAATCTACAGCTAACAAAAGGGATTAAAAGGATATGTTTGGACTGCCACAAAATGCATTAAAGGGGTTTTCCGGTTTAAGACCTGAACCCAGACATACCCAGAATTTCACCCAGGCAGCCCCCCTGACAAGAGTATTGGAGCAGTTAATGCTCCAATGCTCTTCTTTGCCCTGCACTGAATTGCACAGGGCAAAGGCATTTTGTGGAGTTCCGGTGACAAATCAGGCTCTCCCTCGGTCTGTAAGGCGAAGGCTTCCACAAAGCAGTGAACCCAGTGACGTTACCCGCACTGATGTGTGTGCTTTAGCGCTGCCCTAGCCTGTAAGTGTTATAGTAAATAAAAGAGATCTTGCCCTGCGCATTCCTGCACAGGGCAAGTAAGAGCATCGAAGCATGAACTGCTCCGATGCTCATGTCAGGGGGGCTGCCTGGGTGAAATTATGGGTATGTCCGGGTTCGGCTCTGAACCCGGACAACCCCTTTAAATAGATATTTTTTTCTCCACTACTTTATTGGCTTTGCCTCCATTTCTTTATTTTGTTCCACTGAGTAGCCATTTTAACACAGCTCCAGCAGGGGCGCACACAGGTTTTTGGCTTTACTAAAGGGTGTTGCCTGCTGAGACAAATTCATTCCTAACAAATCACATTTCTTATTGAAATTTGGCCAAATCAAAACTTCGCTCGCCATGCTTGTAACAGAAAATAATGGAATTGATATACAGGAAACCAAACAGAAACGTTTCAGTTTTAATCGATCCTCATATATTTCAATGGTGAATTACAGTT
>JAKVIS010003503.1:0-16967 GCA_033119425.1 Bufotes viridis
ATGCCGTTCTAAGGATGGTAAGGCCTGAGCAGGTACAGACGCTAGTCAATTGGGTGGCCGACAATGGATCCAGCGCGCTCACAACATTATCTCCCACCCAGTATTCTGCTGAAAGTGCACAGGTGGCACCTGAAAACCAAGCCCATCAGTCTGTCACATCACCCCATGCATATCAGGGAAACTGTCAGAGCCTCAAGTTATGCAGCAGTCTCTTATGCTGTTTGAAGACTCTGCTGGCAGGGTTTCCCAAGGAAATCCAGCTAGCCCTTCCCCAGTGGTGGAAGACATAGAATGCACTGATTCACAACCACTGATGTTTCCTGATGATGAGGACATGGGAATACCACCTCATCGGAGTCCGCACGTCTCTGATGATGACGAAACACAGGTGCCAACTGCTGCGTCTTTCTGCAGTGTGCAGACCGAACAGGAGGTCAGGGAGGAAGACTGTGTGGAAGACGATGCAGGGGACGATGAGGTCCTAGACCCCACATGGAATGAAAGTCGTGCCACTGACTTTCATAGTTCAGAGGAAAAGGCAGTGGTGAGACCGAGCCAACAGCGTAGCAAAAGAGGGAGCAGGGGGCAAAAGCAGACCAGCCGCCGCCAAGAGAGTTCGCCTGCTACTGGCCACCGCCACCAGGGACCGAGCACCCCAAAGGCAGCTTCAAGGAGTTCCCTGGCATGGCACTTCTTTAAACAATGTGCTGATGACAAGACCCGAGTGGTTTGCACGCTGTGCCATCAGATCCTGAAGCGAGGCATTAACGTTCTGAACCTTAGCACAACCTGCATGACCAGGCATCTACATGCAAAGCATGAACTGCAGTGGAGTAAACACCTTAAAAGCAAGGAACTCACTCTGGCTCCCCTGCTCCCTCTTCTGCTGCTGCCTCGGCCTCTTCCTCCACCTCGGGAGGAATGTTGGCACCTGCCGCCCACCAAACAGAGGATGTGCCACCGACAACACCACCTGCATCACCAAGCATCTCCACCATGTCACACGGCAGCGTTCAGCTCTCCATCTCACAAACCTTGGAGAGAAAGCGTAAATTCCCACCTAGCCACCCTCGAGTCCTGGGCCTGAATGCCAGCATTTCTAAACTACTGGCCTTTGAAATGCTGTCATTCAGGCTGGTGGACACAGACAGCTTCAAACAGCTGATGTCCATGGCTGTCCCACAGTATGTTGTTCCCAGCCGCCACTACTTCTCCAAGACAGCCATTCCTTCCCTGCACAACCAAGTATCCGATAAAATCAAGTGTGCACTGCGCAACGCCATCTGTGGCAAGGTTCACCTAACCACAGATACGTGGACCAGTAAGCACGGCCAGGACGCTATATCTCCCTAACTGCACACTGGGTAAATGTAGTGGCAGCTGGGCCGCAGGCGGAGAGATCCTTGGTGTACGTCCTTCGCCGCCAAGGATTGCAGGGCATCATTCTTTGCCTCCTGTAGCCTCCTCCTCCTACTCGGCTTCCTCCGCCTCTTCTTCCACCAGCTCATCCAGTCAGTCACACACCTTCACCACCAACTTCAGCACAGCCCGGGTAAACTTTAGCAGGCCATTCTGAAACTCATATGTTTGGGGGACAGGCCCCACACCGCGCAGGAGTTGTGGCGGGGTATTGAACAACAGACCGACGAGTGGTTTCTGCCGGTGGGCCTCAAGCCCGGCCTGGTGGTGTGCGATAATGGGCGAAATCTCGTCGGGACTAGCTGGTTTGACGCACATCCCTTGCCTGGCGCATGTGCTGAATTTGGTGGTGCAGAAGTTCATTCACAACTACCCCAACATGTCAGAGCTTCTGCATAAAGTGAGTCTGTGCGCACTTCCGGCGTTCACATCCTGCCGCTGCTCGCCTGTCTGCGCTACAGCGGAACTTTGCCTTCCCGCTCACCGCCTCATATGCGACGTGCCCACAAGGTGGAACTCCACCTTGCACATGCTGGAGAGACTGTGCGAGCAGCAGCAGGCCATAGTGGAGTTTCAGCTGCAGCACGCACGCGTCAGTCGCACTGCGTAACAGTACCACTTCACCACCAATGATTGGGCCTCCATGCGAGACCTGTGTGCCCTGTTGCGCTGTTTCGAGTACTCCACCAACATGGCCTGTGGCGATGACACCGTTATCTCCTTGAGAAAATGCTTAGGGCGATGATGGAAGAGGAGGTGGCCCAGGAGGAGGAGGAGGAGGATGAGGGGTCATTTTTAGCACTTTGAGGCCAGTCTGTTAGAAGTGGCTCAGAGGAAGGCTTTTTGCAACAGCAGAGGCCAGGTACAAATGTGGCCAGCCAGGGCCCACTATTGGAGGACAAGGAGGATGAGGAGGAGGTGGAGGAGGATAAGGATGAAGCAGGTTCACAGCGGGGTGGCACCCGACACAGCTCAGGCCCATCACTGGTGCGTGGCCGGGAGGATACGGAGGATGATGACGATACGCCTCCCACAGAGGACATATTGTCCTTACCTCTGGGGAGCCTGGCACACATGAGCGACTACATGCTGCAGTGCCTGCGCAACGACAGCAGAGTTGCCCACATTTTAACGTGTGCGGACTACTGGGTTGCCACCCTGCTGGATCCCCGGTACAAAGACAATGTGCCCACCTTACTTCCTGCACTGGAGCATGATAGGAAGATGCGCGAGTACAAGCGCACGCTGGTAGAGGCGCTCCTGAGAGCATTCCCAAATGTCACAGGGGAACAGGTGGAAGCCCAAGGCGAAGGCAGAAGAGGAGCAAGAGGTCGCCAACGCAGCTGTGTCACAGCCAGCTCCTCTCAGGGCAGGGTTAGCATGGCAGAAATGTGGAAAAGTTTTGTCTCCACGCCACAGCTAACTGCACCACCACCTGATAAGGAACGTGTTAGCAGGAGGCAGCATTTCACTAACATGGTTGAACAGTACGTCTGCACACCCCTCCACGTACTGACTGATTGTTCGGCCCCATTCAACTTCTGGGTCTCCAAATTGTCCACGTGGCCAGAGTTAGCATTTTATGCCTTGGAGGTGCTGGCCTGCCCGCGGCCAGCGTTTTGTCTGAACGTGTATTCAGCACGGCAGGGGTCGTCATTACTGACAAACGCAGCCGCCTGTCCACAGCCAATGTGGACAAGCTGACGCTCATAAAAATGAACCAGGCATGGATCCCACAGGACCTGTCCCTCCCTTGTGCAGAATAGACATTTATAACTGCCTCCCCTCAACCATGTATTCTTGTACTCTGGGGCACTTCTTTATTGAATCCTTATTTTTTTAACTTTACCATGATCTTGCGGTGCAACCCAAAGTTGAATGAACCTCTCCTCTGTCTGGGTGGTGGGGTCGAAATAACTGAAAATGGCCTTCTCCGGTGGTGGTTGATATGACGCATGATTCCTTGCTGTGGGACCTCTCTCCTCTGTCTGGGTGCTGGGCCGAAATAACTGAGAGTGGCCTTCTCCGGTGGTGGTTGATATGACGCATGATTCCTTGCTGTGGGACCTCTCTCCTCTGTCTGGGTGCTGGGCTGAAATAACTGAGAGTGGCCTTCTCCGGTGGTGGTTGATATGATGCATGATTCCTGCTGTGGGACCTCTCCTCTGTCTGGGTGGTGGGGCCGAAATAACTGAGAGTGGCCTTCTCCGGTGGTTGGTGATATGATGCATGATTCCTTGCTGTGGGACCTCTCTCCTCTGTCTGGGAGCTGGGCCGAAATAACTGAGAGTGGCCTTCTCCGTGTGGTGGTTGATATGACGCATGATTCCTTGCTGTGGGACCTCTCTCCTCTGTCTGGGTGCTGGGCGAAATAACTGAGAGTGGCCTTCTCCGGTGGTGGGTGATATGACGCATGATTCCTTGCTGTGGACCTCTCCTCTGTCTGGGTGCTGGGGTCGAAATAACTGAAAGTGGCCTTCTCCAGTGGTGGGTGATATAACTCCTTATTCCTTGCTGTGGGACCTCTCTCTTTTTCTGGGTGCTGGGGCTGAAATAACTGAAAGTGGCCTTCTCCAGTGGTGTGTGATATGACGATAATTCCTTGCTGTGGGACCTCTCTCCTCTGTCTGGGTGCTGGGCCGAAATAACTGATAGTGGCCATCTGCAGTGGTGGGTGATATGACGCATGATTCCTTGCTGTGGGACCTCTCTCTCTGTCTGGGTGCTGGCCGAAATAACTGAGAGTGGCCTTCTCCGGTGGTGGTTGATATGACGCATGATTCCTTGCTGTGGGACCTCTCTCCTCTGTCTGGGAGCTGGGCCGAAATAACTAAGAGTGGCCTTCTCCGGTGGTGGTTGATATGATGCATGATTCCTTGCTGTGGGACCTCTCCTCTATCTGGGTGCTGGGGCTGAAATAACTCAAAGTGGCCTTCTCCAGTGGTGGTTGATATGATGCATGATTCCTTGCTGTGGAACCTGTATCCTCGGTCTGGGTGCTGGGCCGAAATAACCGAAAGTGGCCTTCTCCAGTGTTGGGTGATATGACGCATGATTCCTTGCTGTGGGACCTGTATCCTCGGTCTGGGTGCTGGGCCGAAATAACTGAGAGTGGCCTTCTCCAGTGGTGGGTGATATGACGCATGATTCCTTGCTGTGGGACCTCTCTCCTTGGTCTGGGTGCTGGCCGAAATAACTGAAAGTGGCCTTCTCCAGTGGTGGGTGATATGACGCCTTATTCCTTGCTGTGGGACCTCTCTCCTCTGTCTGGGTGCTGGGCCTAAATAACTGAGAGTGGCCTTCTCCGGTGGTGGCTGATATGATGCATGATTCCTTGCTGTGGGACCTCTCTCCTCTGTCTGGGTGCTGGGGCCGAAATAACTGAAAGTGGCCTTCTCCAGTGGTGGGTGATATGACGCATGATTCCTTGCTGTGGGACCTCTGTCCTCTGTCTGGGTGCTGGGGCCGAAATAACTGAAAGTGACCCTCTCCAGTGTTGAGTGATATGACGCATGATTCCTTGCAGTGGGACCTCTATCCAATTGATATTGGTTAAATTTTATTTATTTTATTTTAATTTAATTCATTTCCCTATCCACATTTGTTTGCAGGGGATTTACCTACATTATGCTGCATTTGGCAGCCCTCTAGCCCGTTCCTGGACTATTTTACAGCCTTTTTAGTGCCTAAAAGTTCGGGTCCCCATTGACTTCAATGGGGTTCGGGTTCGGGATAAAGTCCGGGTCGAGTTCGGATCCCGAACACGAACATTTTCGGGAAGTTCGGCCGAACTTCTCGAACACGAACATCCAGGTGTTCGCTCCTCTCTATTAGTAAGAAGTCGCTATGTGGAAAAGAAATCTACCACATGGCTGAGGGAGATGCGTCCCATAGGTAATTACAAATGTGGCAATTGCTCCTTCTGTAGCTACAATCCCCAATAGAAAGCGATACAGTTAGGTAACATTCAACACACTGTTACAAGCCTGATTACATGTAAAAGTGTTTATGTAGTTTATGTAGTCTCATGTGAGTCTGGTAGGTTTTACGTGGGTAAAACGATTAGGCATCTATATGAGAGATTTAGGGAGCATGTTAATTCGAATAGTTCAGGAAATGGTTGCCTCCGTTTGATTCAACACGTGAAAGAGGTACATGGAGGAAATCCAAGGTGTTTGCGATTTGCTATTAGAAACCGTTCCTTACCCCCCACAAGGAAGGGACAGACACCAGATGTTGAGAAAAGAAGCCAGATGGATCATTAAATCAGGAGCGATGGGATCACTAGGCATGAACGACAAAAATGACGTAAATGAGTGAATTAGAATGTTTTTATCTATGCTATGTTGGAATTGTACTGCTGGTTTGTCCGCACCATAGGGGGTTAAGAGTGGTTGGAAGTTTGACACACGCACGTGCTCAGTGGCGTACACACAATCCATGGGGCCCCGGTGCGAAACTGATCAATGGGGCCCTCTCCCCGTTGCCCCCCCCCCCCTAATTTCTGAGAGCGCTGCTAATGGCCATTTCAGCCCCAGTTTACTACTAAAATTATTTTGGCTAAATAAAGTATGTTACAAAAATGTAACCTATCACTTGCCATTTCTGTGCGGCTAATCCGCTGCGCGAAAGAGTGCCAAGCCCCGCTCCAGACAGCAGAGAACAGAACACTAACAGGATTGATAATGCTCCGTGCCTCTCTGTGATCTTTTAACTACAAAATCACGGTACGGTGACAACTTTATCTCACTGTGATTTTGTAGTAAAAAGATCACAGAGAGGCACGGAGCATTATCAATCCTGTTAGTGCTCCGTGTCTCTGCTGTTCGAAGCGGGGCTTGGCACTCATTCACACAGCAGATTACCCGTACAGGATGTTAAAGAGCCCTAACCCCAATGCACGGCTACACTTACCCAGTCCTAACTAATAAAATCTGGTCCTACCTCATCCAGAGTGTCGCTGGTGTCGGCGTGATGTCCGCTGGATCTAGAACAAGGTCCCTGTGGTGAGAAAAAAAGAATAATTACATAAGGAAGGGATGGCGACTGACCCTGTGAAATCACCAGCAGGGGGCGCTGTGCTGGCCTTTAAGACTGAGCCATGCCAATATATAGCAGGGTAATCTAGTGCTACCACACAGTACTAATGCCCACCTTGAGGCCCCTCACAGTACTAATGCCCACCTTTGTTCCTGTAACAGTAGGTATACTCAGATATGTGCCCCCTCACAGTAGTTATGCCCAGTTATGTGCCCCCTCACAGTAGTAATGCCAAATATGTTCCCCTCTCACTGTAGTAATGCCAGATTATGTGTCTCCTCACAGTAATATGCCCAGATATGTGCCCCCTCACAGTAGTAATGACTAGAATATGTGCCCCTTCACAGTATTTATGCCCAGTTATGTGCCCCCTCAAAGTAGATATGCCCAGATATGTGCCCCCTCAGAGTGGTTATGCCAGATTATGTGCCCCTTCAAAATATTTATGCCCAGATATGTGCCCCCTCACAGTAGTTATGCCACATTATGTGTCCCTCAAATTAGATATGCCCACATATGTGCCCCTCACAGTAGTTATGCTTTCATATGTGCCCCCTCAATCCTCATAGTTATGCCTTCATATGTGCCCCCTCACAGTAATGCCTGATTAGGTGCCCCTCAAATTAGTTATGCCCCCCCTCCTCTGGTCCTTAGTCTGCAGCCTTAGAAAAAAAAAACATACTTACCTTCTTCCCTGATGACAGGCTCCCTCACTCATCTCGGTGCTGCCTGTGCTGAAGGCAGATTCCCAGGTCTTCAGATCTCCTCCCACAGCCAGCAGCGATCTGGGGCCAGCAGGGGAGCTCCTGAGCTGTGAAGAGCAGTGAAGCAGGGATGAAAGAGGTTTCCCTGCTTCACTACGGAAAAGAAATGCCGGCCGGGTGTGTGAGTGCGCGCACTCCCCTCCTCTCCACATTATACATGTAATGGAGCGCTCTGTACTTTGTGCTGGGCCCTATCAGAGCGCTCCATTACATGTTAGTACAACATGATTTAATCATTTAAGGTAGCTTGCTGGCCTGGGGGTGGGTCCACAGGCGGCCGGGCCCCTGGAGTGCCGGGCCCGGTCGCCACTGCACGTGCTGACGTCTACATAAGGTATACACATTCTTAACTGCATAGTGGCCAGAGGAAGCGCAAGTTGCGCTGAAACGGCCGTCGCCGCACTGCAGCTCTGTGTGTACGAGACTGTTATCCACCCCTAATCCTTCTGTTTTTATACAAGTTTTGGAATAAAGCTGAAGAATTTTTACTGTACTGGTGATTATTGAATAGAGTAGGACATGCCTGACTGAGACCACTGTGGCACTGGTTAGGTGGACACAGATGTGTTTTGACTCAAAATATATTGGCTAAGAGTCTCAGATTTTATTATTAGAGTGAGGTCTTAGTCCATATATTATGTTTGCACCTATTGTTTTAGTGCATTAATTTCAGTTATTTTTCTAATTTCAATATACCCCAAATCTCTAGGTGTTTTGTATTAATATATATCACTTGTGGTCCGGGCTATCACGTATGGACCTTGGGTACGGCATGCCATACCCTGTGCTGGTTGGCTGGGTTGTGCCGGGAGCCACGTGCGTGGGTAGGCCTGGAGGGGCCTACCCTAGAGGAGAGTGTAGAATATGGGCGGGAGGGAGGGGATGTAGCGAGACACACCGCCGGCGCACAGGACCTGGGGGTTTAAGTAGGCACAGGCGCCCCTCCCACAAATACAGGCTGCTTGCAGCCTTAACCACTTGTGGTCCGGGCTATCACGTATGGACCTTGGGTACAGCATGCCATACCCTGTGCTGGTTGGCTGGGTTGTGCCGGGAGCCACGTGCGTGGGTAGGCCTGGAGAGGGCAAAGAAGCCAAGGACACCATGCTTGGTTAATCAATTTATTGGCATGGACCCCCCGTACGGGTTACAGGGCTAGCGACCGGAAAGCCTGTGAGATTTCCTTGTGTGGATTCGGGACGTATCTGGTGAAACAAGAGGATCTCCACCGACCCATTGACCGGATGACATGTGCTGGCACCTGATGACTGGAAGCTGCTGACGCCGCCCCGATTCGGAAGGAGTGGCCCGAGATGTCCTTCGGGTCGCGCCCTAGCCTCGCTACCAGAGAGCGGATATGGGTGACGAACTGGCTCGAGGAGAGCGGCTTCATTTTAAAGGGAAGTAGGGGACTGTCATGGGGTGCAGCCCGCAGCAAGCCCAGCAACCTCGTGAGGATCCTGACTGGACACCAATCATTCTGCGTGGGAAAATACTTGACTGCTGTGGGTGGACCTGTCTGACTGGTCTTAGTGGTCTGAATACTGAGGGACGAAGTAGGTGTCGTGCCAGGACAGCTGTTCCTTGCGCAGGCAGCCGTGACCCGGAGGACCAGTGGTGAACTCTCCCGGCCGGAGGAGCCCATAAAAGCCGAGGTACATGGCCGCCTGGATGACCAAGCTGGTAAAGGCCCAAAGGGGCGCCGTCCAGTGCCGCGGATAGCCCCTGAACAGTTCCCCGGATACCGGCTGCCTGCGGGCGAGGCGGTTGACGCCGTCTTCTGGACCCCCCTGAGCGCTGCTTTAATGGCCTGATAGGACCAGATAGACCTACGGCCAGGGTTGTTGAGCATGGAATGGTGCTGCACGCCCGCCAGGTACAGCCTGATGGTGCTGTGGGACAGTTTAAGCTCCGAGTGGCAAAAAGCGATGAACGCCAGCAGGTAGGTGACCTCATCCTGGTCGCCCCGCGGGTGGACCAGCCTGAACTGGTCAAAAACTTTCCACCCAGCCTGATAACTCCTTGCCGTGTTCTGGGACAACGACCGATGGATAAGTTGCTTTGCTGCCGCCATCAATGGCTCTAACCCATGGTGAGCGTGCTGTACGCTGGAACTGGAGATCCCGTGGGGTCTGCGTCGGGCATTTCCTGGAAAAAGACCACCAGATTAAACCTTGATAACGCGTCTGCCGCGGTGTTTTCCCGGCCCTGAATATGGTCACATGAAAACCGGAAGTTATACGAGAGGGACAACCATACCAACTTGCGTATTAGTGCCATGATTGTGGGGGACTTAGCCCTTTGCTTGTTCACAATGTCCACTAGAGCCTGATTATCGGTGATGAACAAGACCGAGGAGTTAGCCCACTCTTTGCCCCATACCTGGGCCGCTGCGACTATGGGGTACAGCTCTATGAGAGGGGATGACTTCAAGGCCGTGACGTCAGAGCTCAACTCCGGGGGCCAACCGCCCGCCAGCCAGTGGCGGCCGAAGATGGCGGCAAAGCCGGCCGACCCAGCTGCGTCCGAGAACACTATGGGGGAGAGAGCCGTCCGTGGGGAACGAACAGCGCAATTCCGTTCCAGGCCGCTAAAAATGACTCCCACATGGCTAGGTCAGCTCTGGCGGGACCATCCAGGGGTACTAAGCTGTCCTGGTCTGGGGCTTCGGGGAGCAGCTGGAGCAACCTGGACGTGAACGCCCTGCCCTGAGGCATAATCCTAGCGGCGAAGTTGAGTAACCCTAACAGAGATTGAAGCTCCGTTTTGGTCAGGGAGTTGGAAGAGACAGCTTTTGCTATGGCCGCTTGGGCTATCGGGACCCGTAACTGCCCAAAGACTTCCAGCAGAGTAGCCAGGCCGGACGGGCCTGGGCCCGGCCTTTCCACTATCAGGAAGTCATCCAGGTAATGGATGATCATTTGTAGATCACCGTGGTGGACCAAGATCCAATGTAGCGCCTTTGCCAGTTGGTCGAAGATCCAGGGGCTGCTTTTGCAGCCAAAGGTGAGGCGGTTAGCGAAGTAGAACTTGCCCGCCCATCTAATGCCGTAGCAGCTCCAGAGTTGAGGCCGGACGGGCATTAGTTTGAAGGCGTCCGCTATGTCCGCCTTTGACAGCCAAGAACCCCTGCCTGCGAGCAAAATGAACTGCACTGCCTCATCAATCGACGATCACCTCATTGAAAACTCCTCCGACGGTATCAAAGAGTTTAGGCTCGAGTATCGGAAGAGTGGGGAGCAGAGAGGTCATAGATTAACCGTTTTTTATTGGAAGCCTTTTTCCGCAATTATGCCCAATTGGGCTGATGCGCCAGAACTGAAAAGGGATCTCCTCGAAGGGGCCCAAGAGAAGCCCTTTCCTGACTTCTGACTGGATCAGGACATCGACCGCTTCTGGGTCACGGCTGGCGGACAGCAGGTTGCCCCCTCCCAGTTAGAATGAGGAAGGGCTACAATCCCTGTATGGAACCCCTCGCAGAAGCCCAGATATCAGGAAGTCCACGAACGTGCGGTCCTGGTGACCTTCCAACAGGGCCGAAAGCAAATCTATGTTAAGGTCGGTTAGTCATAGGTGCTTGGAGGCCTTCCTGGGGCACGAGACCCGAGGGTGGGCCCTAAAGCATAGGGAGCAAATGTGGAGGGCCCTGCATGCATTGAAAGCACAGCCGTCTTGATTAAAGTTGTTGCACAGCTGGTGTCGTGACTAGGTACACAATGGGTCTGCCAAGCCTGTCCCTTGCACTCGGGCTCCCCTGGGCACCGGAGGGGCCGGCCATCATGCCCTGTCCGGGTGGAGTAGTGGGGTTCGGGCACCACTCGGCGGAGTGGAAGATGGACTGGCACGTCGCACACACAGGGCCCCGAAGACCCGCAAAATGCTGGCAGAACAACTCCATATCCAACTCCGCCCAGTTAGTGGAGTATTGGAACTGCGCAAGCGCAGCCGCCGCTTTGGCAGAAAAAGACCGGTGGTAGTCGTAAAATGCCACCCCCCCATACTTCTGACCCAGGTCCATGATGCGATAGAGGTAGCTGTCCAGCTCCTCCCTCCTGCTTGGCTGGGCTGAACACACCACATCCCTATATACACTGAATGCCAGTACAAATTCAGGAATGGAGAGTTTCCTGTTCAAGCGAACATCCTTCGCTTTCAGGATTACCGACACATCCCCACAGTTGATGACCCTATTTTCGGGCACATCATGGGATGCGATAAGGATGGACGCTAAATTCACATCTCTCCCTGCCACGATATCTTTCTTGAGATTGTCCGGCAGAAAATGGGAAGGCGCGATTTGGGGGCTGTCGCTGGAGTACCTGGGGAGGCCTGCGGGAAGGAGACGTGGGAACCGGCACCACCAGGGATCGTGCCCCATCTGCCGGGATTCCAGCGCTCCGACCCTGGATTGGACGTCTGCCACGGAGCCAGCAATACCAGCGATGGAGGACTGGAGCTGGCCTAACGACAGTTGGATTGAGGCTAGGAGGGTTGGACCTCTGAGGGCCCCGCAGCTGACATCATTAACTTGTAAAGTTCCGCTTTTCTTGCGGACGCTGGGTGCCGGATGCCCCTTCTTTTGAGCTCGGCGACCAGTCTAGGCACCGTCCAGCCCCGGAGTGGGTGCTGCCGGCCGGGCCCGAGACCGACGAGCCTGACACCGATGCATTATCGTCCATGTCGGACACCTGAGACATCTTTCTCCGCCTAGGCCACTGAAGCCAACAAGCCTTGCCCTGGGAATGCCGATGACCTCGGTCCTGAAACTGCCTCTATCAGGGAAAGCGGAAACAAAGCTAGCAAGGCATACCCAAAACAAAACCGCACCTACCTGGACCCTGGCGGACACCTCAGTCCCTGCCCCCTCCCCCGATACTTACCTTATAGAGAGCTTTGCTCGATATGAGAAGCGTAACCACGCACGGAAGGTATTTCCGCGAATCTGAGGGAACATGAAGCGGACTGGATACCGTAACCATGGCGGCTGACGAGGACTGCGAAGCCCCTTGCGTGACCATGGACCCAGGCCGCCCCGCCGTGGGACCCCCTGGGCAAACCAGGGCGTATCACATTTGAGTTGGCCTGGCGATCCAGGTGACACACAAAGACACATAGCAAGTAAACGACAGAGCCTGGGCGATCCAGGAAAACACATAACATCTGACTTAGCCTGGGCGATCCAGGTAACACATGAAGATCAGTAGCATGGAGACGACAGAGCCTGGGCGATCCAGGGACATATAACACCTGACGTGGCCTGGACGATCCAGGTAACACACAAAGACACATAGCAAGGAAACGACAGAGCCTGGGCGATCCAGGAAAACACATCACATCTGACTTAGCCTGGGCGATCCAGGTAACACAAGAAGATAGGTAGCATGGAGACGACAGAGCCTGGGCGATCCAGGGGACATATAACACCTGACATGGCCTGGACGATCCAGGTAACACACAAAGACACATAGCATGGAAACGACAGAGCCTGGGCGATCCAGGAAAACACATAACATCTGACTTAGCCTGGGCGATCCAGGTAACACACAAAGACACATAGCATGGAGACGACAGAGTCTGGGCAAAACCAGGGGACGTGCAGACCTCGCTGAATATTAGTAGCGATGGCCTGGCCACCCCAGTGGTCTGGCCCCGACCCGCTCAGGAACCCCCTTGGAGGGAGGCCTGGGGCTGGTAACCGGCCACTGGAAGTATGCCCCTGTAGCCCCCTGACTTTACACAGCCAGGGAGGGCTGAGGCCTAGCTCTCAGACTGAGGCCCTGCAGGGGTGCTGACCCTGTGACCCCTTCATTGTGGCCTTACAGCCCCGTATGGGGTGACCTTTAGGACCTATAGCCTTCCCCGTGCCCCTATTTATATCCTGCCTGTTCCCATAACCTGACCCAGCTTGGCCATGCCCTCTCGAATGGCGCCTTGCGGCACCCCCCATGACCCCCATGTCTTAACCTACCCCTCCTAAGGCCCCCTTTCTTATATATTTCTCTTTTTTTCTTTTTTTTTTTATACATATATTTTTTATTTTTTATTTTATTTAATGACTATATAGCTCTACCCCCGGTCGGACGCCAGGCCCCTTGGCCGTACTCCAACCAAGGGCCGCTAGCTGGGCGCCTGCGTTCCCACGGCGTGGTCGCTACCCTCGCGATGGGAAGCGAGTTACCCGCTGCTCCGGCCCCGCTCGTTCTGGGCGCCGAGCCGAAACCCTCGCGATCTCGGCTTCTCCTGCACAGCTTGCTCGCGCTGAGCTGTACTTACCTCCGCCGCTGGCTCGTACCTTGCCACCGCTGATCCGAACGCCTGAACGATCCTTCGTCTGGACTGCGCACCACGATGCCGGAAGCAGGATGTGACTCTACCTTGTGAAAGGTATGTAGCGAGACACACCGCCGCGCACAGGACCTGGGGGTTTAAGTAGGCACAGGCGCCCTCCCACAAATACAGGCTGCTTGCAGCCTTAACCACTTGCTGTAAATATTCACCCAGAGCAGAAAATTAGTCACTAGGCATTCACACACTTTCCCTGTTGATGATTTGATTTTAGCCCTGTGCAGAGCCCATCATTCATGCACCAAAACCCTCTTACATTAATTTACCACAAAATAAGGCCTGATGCACACAAACTTATTTTTTGTCCGCGTCCATTCAATTTTTTGTGGTTCCTATGCGGAATCATAAATTTTTATGCAAGTCCGTTCCAGCAAAAAAAAGAACATGTCCTATTCTTATCCATTTTGCGAACAGGGACAGGCATTGTTACAATGGATCTACAAAAACAGATGTAACACGGACGTCACACGGTTGTCATCCGTGTTTTTTTTTTTTTGCAGATCTGTGTTTTGCAGACCGCAAAATATATGCGGTCGTGTGTATGAGCCCTAAGTGTTAGATTCTGACAGTGGCTGCATAACGATCAAAAATCTTTGTCACACTCTGTACACTGTATGCTGTGTATAGGGTTCCCACCCCAATTTCTAGTAATAACAAATCACAGCAATTGTTATCTTGATCCAAGTTTACTTATTTTATTACGCAAAATAATCAAGTTAAGCAGCAGTACGTGTGTTAACGTTTTCGCGCGCAGGCCTTCATCAGACACTGAAAGTGCAAAAATAAAACAAAAGACAACACATAAAAACAAAGGAGGATAATACAATGACTGACCTAATACTGATAATAAATGAAAATGACTAGCTATGTCCACAATTAACTAGCTTTATCCACAGTTATTTGACAGGTTACAAAATTTCGCTGTAGTATCCACTGGAGGTATGGAGCTTCATGATGGTATATACATGATCAAATATATAGGCTGGAGGAAGGGACAACGATTACAGGCATCTTGGTGCATATCAAAAGACAGTTACTATCAACATCAATCTGATCGAACATTGAGGTGTCAACACAGATATAAAATCTTACATATACATCGCCATATGGTAAAGTAAAGACTATGCATCAGATTCAGAATTCCATTGATTTTAAATCACTAGACAAGAGGCCTAAACCCACTATACTGGACACACCTGTGCCGCAGTTAGGTAGAAGGAAAGGAAGGTCGATATAAACCTCTGGAAACTGTGCTAACCAACACCAAAAGGGGAATGGTGTGTGGGAAAACAGTCCATGTGCCAATTTAAATAGGCTGTGGCAATTTAAATACATGATGTGCACATGTATCCAGGAGCGCATGGTGATCGCGGCCGGGGTATGGAACACATGGCAGCCGGAAGTTTCGTTCCACAGGTCGGAAGTGGTCCGGCGGTGGAGCGCAAGCTAAGGCTTGCAAAAGATGGAGGAGATGAAAGAAAATAACAGATAGTAACAGATAGAACCAATGGCAGATAACAGTAAGAGCAGAATGCTATCAAAGGATACCCTTATGCGGCACCGGGTCCGAAAAAGGTCAAGGGACCTGCAATCAGAGAAAAAGCAGGTGTAAAATATTTCATAGAGATAAAATCATATTATGACTTACATATAAGGGCATTATAACAAGTATAATTTAAATAGTAACATGTCTATATGCACAGGTGGATATATTAAAGGAGATTCTGTATTTCGCACTCCCTATTCATTCCCTTGGGGGTAAGACTCTGTAGTGTATGGATCCAGTAGGCCTCGCTGAGTTTGAGTGTTTGAGTTTGCCACCCCTTCTTGGGGGAGGAATCTGTTCAATAATTTGAAACTTGAGTTGTGCAATATTGTGTCTTGCTTCATGAAAATGAAAGTGAATTGGCAGAAGTAAGTTCTGCCATCTAATGGTGGATTCATGCTGGCAGATTCTCTCTTTAACTCTTTGGGAGGTTTCACCTATATATATAAAACCACACGGGCATTTCATAGGATACAACACGTAATCCGAATCACAGGTTAAAAAAAAACTGAATATCTATTGGTTTCCCCGTGTGTGCATGAGTTATGACTGAGCCCTTCTGACCATTCGAACACTGAAAACAATGGTGACATTGAAATGTGCCTCTCCTCTGTGTT
Organism: Bufotes viridis; assembly: GCA_033119425.1. NCBI lineage: Eukaryota > Metazoa > Chordata > Amphibia > Anura > Bufonidae > Bufotes > Bufotes viridis. The sequence continues at coordinate 15,732 of JAKVIS010003503.1, forward strand.
TGTAAGAACAACTGTTTGGGTAAACGGTTACACGGACCCTCATCTGCTCTTACTAAGAGATCACACAGGTATTTTGACCTAGGATTACCGAATTCTTCTATTCTTGGATATACTTTTTATTATAACTGTCAGTGGCCCCGGATGATATTCAGAACTTTTCTGGCACTAGGATTACATCTATGGACAAAAGGAATATGTTTGTTCACGTTTGTGGATTTTTGTTTGCTGTATGAAGGGGTTATCAATGTGTGTAAAGAGTAGCCACAGTCTTTAAACTGCTGTTTCATTTCCTCAATACGCTGTGACCTGATTGAAGGATCCTCAACTATGGTGTGTACCCTCTTTAATTGGGAACCTGGAAGAGATTTTCTTTTGTAGTGGGAGGATGAAAACTGGAGAAGTGGAGTAAATTGTTCCTGTCTGTGGGTTTGCGGTATAGATCTGTGATGAGTTTGTCTGAGGAGTTTTTCATAACTAATGTAAGCCAGGAAATTGATCGAGAACTGTAATTCGGAAAAGATTGAATTTAGGAAACTGTGAAAAGCCAGTGGTCCTTGTGGTCCTTTCCATATACAAAAGATGTCATCTATGCACCTCTTCCAGATGACAATATGGGCCATAAAAATATGATTGGTGTAGACATAGGTCTCTTTGAAATCTGCCATATAGGAATTTACATAGGGCGGGGCCACGTTAGACCCCATCGCAGTGCCCTGTTGTAAATAAATGTGGAGCCCCAGTATTGGGTCTACAACACAATGAAAGGGGCTCCACATTAATTTTGCATATTACTGTTTCCCAGGGAGCTTTGCACTTTGGATTGCTGTGTTGAGACTCTTAAATGAGGCTCCACTGTGTTTTCTTTAGCTGGTCTCCGTGAGATAAGCTATTGTTTTGTTTGAGTAGTCTCCAAGGCATTGCTCCCCGTTAGCCAGAATCCTACTCCACACTGATGAGCGGCAACACCCTGAAACAGCTGTCTGTGGATTGATAACTGGCTTAGGTTTTCCCCGTCACATCCTTAAAGCTTGTAAAAAAGCAGAATCTTGACATAGGGGCTACTTAATATGGTGGGTTTGGTAATATCTGTAATGGAGACACCCCTTTGCTTGGTTTTCCTTCCTTTGAGGGATATCTGGCTTTCATGGTGTTGTAGACCCAATACTGGGGCTCCACGTTTATTTTGCATATTACTGTTTCCCAGGGAGCTTTGCACTTTGGATTGCTGTGTTGAGA
>JAKVIS010003504.1:0-16985 GCA_033119425.1 Bufotes viridis
AAAAAAATATTTTTAGTGTCTCCACATTCTGAAAGCCATAGTTTATTTTTTATTTTTGGGCGACTGTCTTATGTATGGGCTCATTTTTGTGGGATGAGATGGCGGTTTGATTAGCACTATCTTGGGGTGCATATGACATTTTGGTCGCTTGCTATTACACTTTTGTTATGTAAGGTGACAAAAATGGCTTTTGACACCGTATTTATTATTTTTGCTGTGTTCAGCTGAGGGGTTAGGTCATGTGTTATTTTTATAGAGCAGGTTGTGACGGACCGGCAATACCTAATATGTATACTTTTTATTTATTTATATAAGTTTTACACAATAATATATTTTTTTAAAACAAAAATAAATCATGTTTTAGTGTCTCCATAGTTTGAGAGCCATATATTTTTTTTTTTTGGGCGGCGATTGTCCTATGTAGGGGCTCATTTTTTGCGGGATGAGGTGACGGTTAGATTGGCACTATTTGGGGGGTCATATGACTTTTTGATCGCTTGCTATTACACTTTTTGTGATGTAAGGTGACCAAAAAATGGCTTTTTGACAAAGTTTTTATTTAATTTTTTTTACAGTTTTTACTTGAGGGGTTAGGTCAGGTGATATTTTTATAGAGCAGATTCTTACCGACGTGGAGATACCCAATATGTCTACTTTTTAGTTTTTTTTTTACATTTAACACTAAAAAGCATTTTTGAAACAAAAAAATCATGTTTTAGTCTGAGAAGCATAGTTTTTTTATTTTTTGGCCAATTGTTTTAGGTAGGTGCTCATTTTTTGCGGGATGAGATGGCGGTTTGATTGGTACTATTTTGGGAGGCATACGCTTTTTTGATCGCTTTGCATTACACTTTTAGTGATGTAAGGTGCCAAAAAATGGCTTATTTACACCATTTTTGGCTTTTTTTTATGGCGTTCACCTGACGAGTTCAGTCATGTGATATTTTTATAGAGCAGATTTTTACGGACGCGGCGATACCTAATATGTGTAGTGTATTTTATTTTTTTTAATTTTTATTCAGTGATATGTGTTTTTTTCATTTTTACTTTTTTTTCACTTTTTTACATTTTTTTTTTTATGCAGACCCACTTGGTTCTGAAAGATCCAGTGGATCTGGTGTCTGTATAATACAGTACAGTACACTATATAGTGCACTGTGCTGTATTTTGTACTTTACAAAGTCTGAATAGACCTTTAGCAGGTCTATTCAGACTTTCAGCACCATGGAGAGCAGGACGCTTCTGAAAGCGTCCTGTTTCTATGGCAACCATCACCCGCTGCCCCTTCCGTACGGACCGCGGTACGGAAGGGGTTAAACGGCTGGCATCTGATCAAGCACAGATGCCAGCGGTTTCTATCAGAGTGTCAGCAATGTGCTGACACTCTGATAGATCCACTAGACACCAGGGAAACATTACAGAGGAGGCTGGGGGGGGATCACACTGCCTCCCGCCGCCCGCAACCACCGCCCTGCACCCCTGCAGCCACAATATGATTAGGGGCTGCAGGAGGGGTTAAAAATAAACACTTTGGGGGCATTAACCCTCTGATCGTGACCGCGGCGATCAGAGATCGCACAAAGCGCTGCAAACCACAGGTCTGAATTCACCTGCGGTTTGCAGCGATCGCCCATATGGGGGGGTCACAGGACCCCCCTGGGCATTGTAACAAGGTACCTGCTGAATGATTTCAGCAGGTACCTTGTTCCGATCACTGCCGGCTGAGCAGCAGTGATCGGAACTACTCATGACGTACCTGTACGTCATGGGTCCTTAAGGACTCGGAAACCATGATGTACAGGTACGTCATGCGTCCTTAAGGGGTTAAAGAGGACCTGTCACCTCTCCAGACATGTCTGTTTTATTAACTACTTGCATTCCCTACATGCTACTGGTAACACCCAGCAGTACCCTTATTGCAGACTGTTGGCAATTTATTTGTAAACTTCTAGCAGGAATAATACAGGGTTGGCACAGCACAGAGTCATAAGAATAAATGCTCCAGAATTGGTATTACACAGAGAATGCAAGTAATTACTAAAACAGACATGTCAGGAGAGGAGACAGGTCCTCTTTAAGCACACATGTAAGTCTTACCAGACAAGATGAATGAAGAAAATATGTCTGACAAAGATGGCTTTATCAAGGGCAAAAGTTTTGACAGAAAAGAATATTGACAATTGTTGTAATAGCTATTTATGGGAAATTTCTGAAGAATTTCTACAGTAGTTTTGGTATTTAATCTAAACAGAATAACTGAGAATCTCAAATTTAACTATGTCCACTAAATTGTGTTTTTTTTTCCATCCCCCTAAAAGCAAATTATTTTAAAACAAAAGTGGAAAATAGTAAAACACTAAAAACCCATGTAATTTACTGTATATTATGGTAAACGCCATAAAACAACCCCACTACAAAAAAAAGCAAAATTGCTGTTTTTTTCTAATCTCTTGCGAAATAATGAAACATAATATATTATATGTACCCCAAAAGATTGCTAAACACAACTAGTCCCACAAAAGCAACCCCTCATGTGGCTGCATCAAAATAAAAATAAAAAATGTTATGGCTCTTAGAAGTTTAAAGGGGTTTTCCAGGATAGGCCAATATTGGATCTGATACCTAGCACCACTTTTTTTGGGAGCCACTGGCATCCGAAACAAAACAGTGGATGAAACCTGGAAATACTGGAAAACCCCTGTAAAGACGACCTGTCAGCAGGAACAATCCTATTGAACAAGGCACACTGCCTTGGAGAGTTGATCCTGCTGATTAAGACAATACCTAGATGGAGAAACTCTTTTGCACCGTTCCGATGAAAACAAAGTTTAACAGTTTAAATCCATATGCAAATTAAATCTTCCATATAAAAATTATAGCCCCCTCCTGCTGCACCTTAGATTTTATTATCGGCACATGCACAGTAATTGAAGATTTTCCGAGTTTTAGTGAAGGAAAATATAGATTTTATGTAAGACAGGAGACAAACATTATGCTTTTAAAACTTTCTTTTTACTCCCAGCAGCAAATAGTAATAACATAAACAGAAAGAACATTTTTTATAAAATATGCAAATCAGCCTTCAGGAGTAGCCAATGGGCAGGCAGCATAGGTTATATAAGGTTTGACCCCCATAAAAACGTCCTTCTTTCTTGATGATGGTGAAGGATAGCAGGAAATTGGGAAAAATAAACATCCATCACAAACAGTCGTCGGAGATTAGTTTTGAACTCGATGAACCGTTGTGAATCAAACCATCTTGAATATGAGTTTTAAACTAAGAGAAAAAAAGAAATAATAAACCACAAGGGTCGGGTCAATAGGGTGGGATAATGTTGGTCTCCTGTCTTTCATAAAATCTTTCTTTTTCTTCATTAAAACTAATAAAACTAATTCAAGACAGGAGACTCCCATTATGCAAGTTCAAAGCTTATGTTCTAAAATATAACTCCAAACAAATTATTAAGACTTCATTATTGGTTATTGAATAATACCATAGACACATATGACTCCGGTCAAAAATAAAAAGTTTTAAAAGTTGATTCGGAGGACCAGTTGGCTGCTTTTAAAATGTCAGATAACGATCCTCCGGCTTGTATAACCTTAGTGGACATAGCTCCTCTAGTGAAAGTGAGCTCCAAACAGAGAAGTATCCACCCCAGCTAAGGACATCGTTTGGGAGACCCATCTAGCTAGCGTCGCTGGTGACACAGGTAAATGGGGTCTGCAATAAGAAATAAGGAGTTGGGATACAGATGGATTCCTGAGAGATGAAGTTCTACGTTCATAGGATTGTAGACATCTCATTACACAAAGTTTTTCCTGGATAGGGAAAGATGGGGAGAAAACCCGAAGAGATATTGGTTTTCGTACGACGAACTATACAAAATTGGACTCCCTGAAGAAGGAGCTGCCTACGAGAAATGTCTGAAGATCAGACATCTGACACGCATTTAAATGATATTAGGCATAGTAACATGGTAATTTAAAAGGCAGTAATTTCAACGGGAGGAGATCATTATCCTCCCAATTTAAAAATAAGTTTAATACCAAATTGACATCCCAAGTAGAATTGTATTTGGAAATAGGGGGTCTTCGAAATGTAATGCCCTTCATAAGTTTGCAAATTAAAGGGTGTTTGCCTACCGGTAAGGTTTGGATAGGAGAATGATAGAATTTGATGGCTGATCGGTAGAAATTAATCGTTCTATATGCTTTCCCTGCGTCGAAGAAATCTGATAGAAAATTTATACGGGATCCAAAGACCGTTGACTGCACCAATCAGACCAAATCTTCCAGGCTGATCTGTAAGAAGATCGGGTGCCTGGAGCCCAGGCGTCAGAGAGGATGTTGCTAGCTGATTGTGAAATCTCTAAATAAACTCTTGACGGCCGGAAATGAACCAGGCTATTAGGGTTAAAAGGTTTGATAGAATCAGAGGATGTTGTTGTCCTGACGGATTTAGTAGGATTGACGGATGAATCGGAAGGATCCGTGGATAATCTATCGTCATTGCCAATATCTGGGGAAACCAGGTTTGAGTTGTCCAAAGTGGGGTTATTAATACCAGAGTTGATTGTTGTGACATGGTTAGAAGAAGAGTTCTCGGAATGAGATTGAAAGGAGGGAAAGAGTACAAAATTTCCGCGGGCCACGGCTGAGATAAAGCGTTGGTATCTAGAGATTCAGGATCGGGACACCAACTGAAAAAATGGGGAATCTCGCGATTGAGAAGGCACAAAGGTCTAGATACATTGGACCCCAAAGCGAATCGATTTGATGGAAAATTTTGGGTCTAATCTCCAGTGGCTGGAATCTGAGAGGAATCGGGAATTCCAATAATGGATAAGCCCGGAAGATATTCTGCTTTCAGAATGATATGTTTGTTTAGGTAGAAATGCCAAAAGTCTTTAGCAATGTTGGCTAGCGTTTCTGATCTGGTTCCTCCCAAGCAGTTGATGTATTGTACTGCCACTATATTGTCCATCCGAAGGAGGACACAACAATGGGACTTGTGTTTTGTGAAGCTCTTGAGAGCAAAAGAGCCTGCCAAAAGTTCCAAACAATTGATATGAAGGGAAGATTCCTCTTCGGACCATTTCCATCCTGTGGTAGGGGAGCCACACCGAGCACCCCAACCCAACCGACTGGCGTCTCATTCGATAATTATATCTGGAACGGAATTGAATATAGTTTTCCCATTCCAGTCTTGGATATGTTGAAGCCACCAGAGCAGTTCTTCCCTGGTATCCGGGGTTAGGTAATCTGATCCGAATAGCCTAACCCCTCCCTTAAATGTTGAGCTTTTAAACGTTGGAGAGCTCTGTAGTGTAAGGGAGCAGGAAAGATCGCTTGGATTGAGGCCGAGAGTAGGCCTACAATTCGTGCAATGGTTGGTAGAGACACCAAATTTTTGTTGAGAACAGATCGAATTTCTTTTCTGATAGTTTTCAGTTTTTTGGAAGGAAGACTCAGTGTAGCAGATTAAGTATCTATTAAAAACCCTAAAAATTCAATCTGTCTCGATGGGGTTAATACCATTTTTTGTGGTTAATTAAAAACCCCAGGTTGGACAAGAGAGTCAACATCCAGTGGATATGGAGGTGAATTAATAAAAGAGATTGAGCCATGATGAGAATGACGTCTAAATAAATGATGCGACGTACACTTCGTGTTCGAAGGGTTGCTACTACTGGTTCTAACAATTTTGTGAAACACCACGGAGCGGATGACAGGCCAAATGGTAGGCTGGTGAATTGATATTTTAGACCCTTCCATAGAAATTGGAGGTAAGGTTGAGACACTGGGTGCATAGGCACCGTGAGATAGGCGTCTTTCATATCTATTTTTGCTAGCCAATCCTTTTGTAAAAGTAGATCACTCAGTAAATGGATACCCTCGATTTTGTAATGTCTGTAACTGACATAATTGTTGAGGGTTTTTAGATTGATTACTGGTCTGTGACCGCCATCTTTCTTTTTCACTAAGAAGAGGTTGCTCAAAAAACCCGGAGATTGAAAGGGTATTTCTACTAAATCACCCCTGGAACATAGTTCCTTGATTTCCAATTGTATCAGACTCTGGTCTGTCTGTGAAAATAATATCGCATGGGGTATTTGAATTTGAATTGGTTTGTGGCAAAAATCGATTTGGTACCCTCTCACAGTGTTTAATATCCATACGTCTGTTGAAATCATAGCCCAGACGTGGATAAAATGTTTTATCTGCCCTCCCAAGGGAATGTGGGAAGAATGTAGAAGAAGAAGATTTCTTACCTGCAGAGGATCTTGACCTTGGGAATCCTCTATTACCTCTGGTCTTCCTCTTGTGTGAAAAAAATGGGTGGTAGTGTAGGAGGTGGTCGGATGGGAAGAGAATTCTTGTTGAGTAGGAGGGGGAGGGCCTCTGAAATATTGTCTCTCATGAGATCCCTGACTGGGAAACCGGCCCTTTTGTTTCCCAGCTCTTCCAAAAACACGGCCTTGAAAGACTCGGTTTAACGAAGTTTGGGCTTTATTTATTTATGTCTTTTACAAAATAGTCTCCGAAAAGTAAACCATCGGAAGATGGGTTATTATCTGGGCTATTATGTTCAGTGGCCAGATGAGTTAGTTGTGGGTCTAATCTCATGAGAATAGACCTCTTTCTTTCCGTACATACAGTTGCGTTAAGTCCACTGGATCACCCGAGATGGAAGCCTGTTTGGTCAAATCTAAGATTTTTGTTAAAGGACCGACTACATCTAATAATCTGTCTTGGATCAACCTAAAGGAACGATCCACTCCTTTTTGGGGATTTCTTCCCAATTTAGACAAAAATTTTACAAGGGTTGGATCAATATCGGGAATATCCGAAATTCTATGTGGGAGAGTAGGTCTAGGGCATTCTGATCGTAATTTGTTTCTTGCTGATTTCTCTAATGGCTTTTTGAGCCATGCAGAAACAAATTTGGATACCTGAGGTAATGGTACCCATTCTCCAGATCTGGGGTGTTAAATGGTCCTAGGGTCAAAGAAAGGAACACCTGACCCATCTAAAATGATAGGAGAAGAAATGGCTTTTTCTTCATCTAGTTCTTTGCCTCCCTCATCAGAAATGTCCTCATATAAAGACATATCCTCACTGTCGGAAGTATTATCTTCTTCACAAGGGGATTCAGAAGGGGAAGAGTTGTAAGAGTCCGGCTTAACTCTTAAAGCTTTAGATGCCCGCTTTGTGCCGACAACCTCAGGGGCTGAGGGTTCAGCATTAACTGCTTTAGCAGTGGTAAAGGTGCTTTTTGAAAAAGCTTTAGGTTTGTTCTGATCCCATTTATCCGGTAATTTTTGCATCTTTTTAAAGCCGTTTTTCCCTTATTTAACCCTTTTGCTAACCGAGAAGTGGATTCCTCCGTGGACCAAAATTGGTCAGACGGGGTAGTAGGGTCTTTGGGCTTTTGCGCAGTTTGCGTATTGATAATAGCCATGGCAACCAATTGTGTAATGATATTTTGTAAAGATGACATGGCGGTATTGACTGCACATTGTATGGATTTTGCCACTGACTCATTAACAATAAACTGGAGGAGGTCTTCCTCTACAATAACTGAACCTGGTGTCTCAGGTAATTTATTAAGGTTTTCAGCGGAGATGGCTGATGTAAATATATATTTGTGTGCACACTTAAGGAAAATAATTGAAGAAATAATTACAATATAATACAAGCAGTCATACATTTTTCACAGTAATAGGAAAATATAGAGGTAAAGGATATTATAGAGAAATACCACTAGGTGGCAGTCAAGTATAAGGGATGAACGGATCTCTAAGGCTGGTTATGCTGCCGCTGACAGGAAAAACTGAACGGGTTCTCAGAAAACTTCAATTAGGGGAAAAGGCGTGCAGGCTGAGGACCAGCCACGCATGTGCACTTCAGAAGGAGCAGTGAGGTAAACCTGAGAATGCAGTTAAATGCTGAACTATAAGGCCATTAATAGGGGAGGGAATAGAATGCGGGACAGAGTCTACAGAATACTGAAAGACATAGGGCAACAATTATTATTTAATAAGTGTTACGCTAGTTTATAAAGCAGGCAATATGTCCAGTAAACAGGCACTAGATAAAGCGTTTATTAGACAAAGCTATATGTGAATATAATTAAATTAATAATAATTATTATCTGAGGAGATTCTTTAATACTTATCTTTCTGGGAACAGCAAGAAAGAAGAACGTTTTTATGGGGGTTAAACCTTATATAACCTATGCTGCCTGTCGATTGGCTACTCCTGAAGGCTGATTTGCATATTTTATAAAAAATGTTCTTTCTATTTATGTTAACTATTTGCTGCTGGGAGTAAAAAGAAAGATTTAAAAGCATAATGGGAGTCTCTTGTCTTGAATTAAAATCATCTCTACAGTACAGAAACCCAAAGGAGATGTACTGTGCATATGCCAATTAAAGGGAGTCTGTCAGCACATTTGAGCATATTAGACTAATCAAATAGCGTTATATGTGCCACTCTGAAGTTAAAAACGGTACCTTTGTTGTATATAATGTCATTTTCTTTCAGCCAAAAATGAACTTTAAAGAATATGTAAATGCGGGCTCTCAAGTGCCCAGGGCGGCGTCACCAGCGTCCGAGCTCCAGGCGGCACCTCCTCCCCGGCTCAGATCCCCGCCCCGCCTCTTCCTCTGCCCTCCCATCTGTGAGTTTTAAAGTTCAATCAGAGCCCGCGCCGGGGCATGCGATGCCTACTCTTGGCACGGCATCGCAGTAGCGCATGTGCCAGTTAATGTCGCGTCCCCTCGGCGTTAGCCAGCGCGTGTGCAGGAGCTACTGCGATGCCATGCCAGGAGTAGGCATCGCACTGTGCATGCCCTGGCGCAGGCTCTGATTAAACTTTAAAACTCACAGATGGGCGGGCAGAGGAGGATGCGGGGCGGGGATCTGAGCCGGGGAGGAGGTGCCGCCTGGGGTTCGGACGCTGGAGACGCCGCCCTGGGCACTTGAGAGCCCGCATTCACATATTCTTTAAAGTTCATTTTTGGCTGAAAGAAAACACCGTTATATACAACAAAGGTACCGTCTTTAACTTCAGAGTGGCACATATAACGCTATTTGATTAGTCTAATATGCTCAAATGTGCTGACAGACTCCCTTTAAATAATCTAAGGTGTATGTACAGGATTACTGGGCAAAAGGTGAGGTGGCACAGTTGGGGTACTGGTACTAGAGGTTTAACCCCTTAAGGACGCATGACGTACCTGTACGTCATGGTTTCCGAGTCCTTAAGGACCCATGACGTACAGGTACGTCATGAGTAGTTCCGATCACTGCTGCTCAGCCGGCAGTGATTGGAACAAGGTACCTGCTGAAATCATTCAGCAGGTACCTTGTTACAATGCCCAGGGGGGTCCTGTGACCCCCCCATATTGGCGATCGCTGAAAACCGCAGGTCAATTCAGACCTGCGGTTTGCAGCGCTTTGTGCGATCTCTGAGACCGCGGGGATCAGAGGGTTAATGCCCCCAAAGTGTTCATTTTTAACCCCCCTGCAGCCCCCAATCATATTATGACTGCGGGGGTGCAGGGGGGTGGTTGCGGGCGGCAGGAGGTGGGCGGTGCGGCCCGCCAACAGGATGGGATCGCAGAGGGAGGGGGCTCCACTCCCTCTTCATCCATCACCCGCTGTACACTAGCAGCGGGTGATGGTTGCCATGGAGACAGGATGCTTTCAGAAGCATCCTGCTCTCCATGGTGCTGAAAGTCTGAATAGACCTGCTAAAGGTCTATTCAGACTTTGTAAAGTACAAAATACAGCACAGTGCACTAAATAGTGTACTGTACTGTATTATACAGACACCAGATCCACTGGATCTTAGAGAACCAAGTGGGTCTGGGTCAAAAAAAAATGTAAAAAAGTGAAAAAAAAGTAAAAATGGAAAAAAAAACATATCACTGAGTAAAAAATAAAAATAAAAAATACACTACACATATTAGGTATCGCCGCGTCCGTAAAAATCTGCTCTATAAAAATATCACATGACTAAACTCGTCAGGTGAACGCCATAAGAAAAAAACCAAAAATGGTGTAAATAAGCCATTTTTTGGCACCCTACATCACTAAAAGTGTAATACAAAGCAAACAAAAAAGTGTATGCCTCCCAAAATAGTACCAATCAAACCACCATCTCATCCCTACCTAATAAGCCCCTACCTAAAACAATTGGCCGAAAAATAAAAAAACTATGCTTCTCAGACTAAAACATGATTTTTTTTGTTTCAAAAATGCTTTTTAGTGTTAAATGTAAAAAAAAACTAAAAAGTAGACATATTGGGTATCTCCACGTCCGTAAGAATCTGCTCTATAAAAATATCACCTGACCTAACCCCTCAAGTAAAAACTGTAAAAAAAAATAAATAAAAACTTTGTCAAAAAGCCATTTTTTTGTCACCTTATATCACAAAAAGTGTAATAGCAAGCGATCAAAAAGTCATATGACCCCCCAAATAGTGCCAATCTAACCGTCACCTCATCCCGCAAAAAATGAGCCCCTAAATAGGACAATCACCCAAAAAAATAAATAAATATGGCTCTCAAACTATGGAGACACTAAAACATGATTTTTTTTTGTTTTAAAAAAATGATATTATTGTGTAAAACTTATATAAATAAATAAAAAGTATACATATTAGGTATTGCCGCGTCCGTCACAACCTGCTCTGTAAAAATAACACATGACCTAACCCCTCAGCTGAACACATAAAAAAAAATATATATATATATATATACGGTGTCAAAAGCCATTTTTGTCACCTTACATCACAAAATGTGTAATAGCAAGCGACCAAAATTTCATATGCACCCCAAGATAGTGCCAATCAAACCGCCATCTCATCCCGCAAAAAATTAGCCCCTACATAAGACAGTCGCCCAAAAAATAAAAAATAAACTATGGCTTTCAGAATGTGGAGACACTAAAAAATAATTTTTTTCAAAAATGCTTTATTATGTAAAACTGAAACAAAAACCCCTAAAAAGTAGTCATATTTGGTATTGTCGCGTCCGTAACAACCTGCTCTATAGAAATAGCACACATTCTAACCTGTCAGTTCAACAATGTAAATAGCAAAAAATTAAAACGGTCCCAAAACAGCAATTTTTTGGCAAATTTTCCATTTTAATCCATTTTTCCAGTAAAAAAGCAAGGGTTAACAGCCAAACAAAACTCAATATTTATTGCCCTGATTCTCTTGTTCTCACAAACACCCTATATGTGGTCGTAAACTGCTGTATGGCCAAACGGCAGGGCGCAGAAGGAATGGAACGTCATATGGTTTTTGGAAGGCAGATTTTGCTGGACTGGTTTTTTGACACTATGTCCCATTTGAAGCCCCCTTGATGTACCCCTACAGTAGAAACTCCAAAAAAGTGACCCCATTTTGGAAACTACGGGATAAGGTGTCAGTTTTGTTGGTACTATTTTAGGGTAAATATGATTTTTAGTTGTTCTATATTACACTTTTTTTGAGACAAGGTAACAAAAAATAGAAATTCTGAAATTTCATCTCCATTTGCCAATAACTCTTGATGAACACCTAAAGGGTTAACAAAGTTTGTAAAACTGGTTTTGAATACCTTGAGGGGTCTAGTTTCCTAAATGGAGTCACTTTTATGGAGTTTCTACTCTAGGGGTGCATCGGGGGGCTTCAAATGGGACATGGTGTCAAAAAACCAGTCCAGCAAAATCCACCTTCCAAAAACCATATGGCGTTCCTTTCCTTCTGCGCCCTGTAGTTTGGCCATACAGCAGTTTACGACCACATATTGGGTGTTCGTGCAAACTACAGAATCGGGGGAATAAATATTAAGTTTTGTTTGGCTTTTAACTCTTGCTTTGTTACTGTAAAAAATGGAAAATTTTCCAAAAAATAGAAATTCTGAAATTTTATCTCCATTTGCCATTAACTCTTGTGGAAAACCTAAAGGGTTAATTACGTTTGTAAAATCAGTTTTGAATACCTTGAGGGGTGTAGTTTCTAGAATGGGGTCATTTTTGGGTGGTTTCTATTATGTAAGCCTCACAAAGTGACTTCAGACCTGAACTGGTCCCTAAAAAGTGGGTTTTTGAAAATTTCTGAAAAATGTCAAGATTTGCTTCTAAACTTCTAAGCCTTGTAACGTCCCCAAAAAATGAAATAGCATTCCCAAAATGATCGATACATGAAGTAGACATATGGTGAATGTAAATCAATAACTTTTTTTGGCGGTATTACTATGTATTATAGAAGTAGAGAAATTGAAACTTGGAAAATTGCAAATTTTGCAAATTTAGTATTTTTTTATAAATAAAAATGAAATTTTTCAACTTTATTTTACCACTGTTATGAAGTACAATATGTGACGAAAAAACTATCTCAGAATGGCCTGGATAAAAAAAAGCGTTTTAAAGTTATCACCATATAAAGTGACACTGGTCAGATTTGCAAAAAATGGCCGAGTCCTTAGGGTGAAATAGGGCTGAGTCCTTAAGGGGTTAAGATTATAAAAAATTAATATTTTGTCAATTATATGATGATGAAATATGAGAAATTAAAGGGAGTTTCTAGGTTAAAACTTGATTTATGGTCTTTACAATTCTGGTGAGTTTATGAAGATATCTACATTTAGATAAAGTTGTAGAACTTTGCACATGTTGAACTTTTATTTTTAGGAGGCTTGGTGTATGAAACTTTCTCCTTGGGTTTACACTATTACCCACTAATGTTCAGTAACTTTTGCGCAATTAAATCTTAACCAATTTGATTGCATGATGTTGTTTGTGTGTATAAAGTGCAAGTATCATCTGACAATGTGTCAAGTGTCTATTTTCAGAAAATGTATAGGTATGATTGGTTAATATGATTATTCTATTTTCCTTTAGGTTTTATATGTACAAATCAAATATGCAAAAATTCTAAGTGGTACAAAATTCACATATATTGGAGATGAACAGGAAGACTAGAGGGGTGATGGAGAAGGCAAATGTTTTTTTTTGCCAATTTAGTAACAATTTAAGAAAGTAGCTCAAGCATTGCAGTGGGTCGGCAGCAATATCATTTGTGGCAGGGTTCATAGGAAAGGGGTTCACAGTTAAATGAACGTTGTCCCTTTTTCTGCCTTTGCTGGCTTTTACTACTTTGTGAGCCGGTTCTGTGAAGAAGATCTGCTGTAGGCTGCTATTGCGGAGACCCTGATGGCTGCGAAAACAGTAGTCATGCTGCAATGAGCATTACTGGAGTTAAGTTTAGTGGTGATGGGGCCCTCCAAGGTTTAGGTAAACTCCTGGTGGGAACTATTCTTTCAAAAATAAGAGCTGAAAAGTAGGATTACTGAGAAAAAAATATGAATTGCCTTTGAAATAATAGTGCAATTTATTCATGAAAGGAATTATTGAGTGGTGTATGATAATCCTACTGTTTCTGCCACATATAAAACCATTAACATGCACTAGAGGGAGTGCTTCTACTATAAATACCTATGTAGAATCAGGTTCCTTCATTTATCTCAATCTAATTAAACTTAACAAAGGCAACGTTTTCAGTCACAGACCGCTCAGCAGAAAAAGTAAAATATTTATTTCTATCTGTGTCAAATCCAAGCAAAAAAGCGCTGCCGGCACTGCTCAGTGTGTACTGGGTACTATAAACATCAATGTACTCAATTAGAACACTTGATCCATGGAACAGAAATAAAAGTCAGGTGGTGTTCTGCCATTTAAAGGAACAAAAATTCATATCACGTGTAGACAAAAAACATATGAAGTGGCGGCACTCACCGTTTAAGTAGAAAATGAATCCTTTATTGGTGCGGATAAAACCAAGAAGATGCGGGTCACAATAACAACTTCATATGTTTTTTGTCTACACGTGATATTTATTTCTATCTATTCATATATCCCGCTGTTAAATACATAGGCTGCACTCACACAAATCAATCCTTCTCAACAATTAAATGTCACTATCATAATCACACGAATACACTCCTATGATCGGGCCGCTAGGAGAACATACAAAATTCTGAGAAATATATATATATAAAATATATAATGGTCAAATTCAAACCACAGCAACCATCCTTCTACACTATTCTTACCTCCTTGAAAATCATTACTGCTCAGTTTAAAATGCATTACATTTACCCTCAGTTCACACTTGCGCATTTTACAGCGAGTTCGAACGTGCTGTAAAACGCATAACCGATGCAAACCAATGCTTCCCTATGGGACTGGTTCACATTTTTGCGCTTTACAGCACGGTCGAACGCGCTGAAAAACGCCTGGCGCATAAACAAGTACTTGAGCTTTTTTGGGGGCGTTTGTCGCGCGTTTTGGCCCATAGACTTCAATGGGAACGCGCAACGCTTGTATTTTGTGCGTTTTTGACACTGAAAACGCGCATTCAAACGCGCGTTTATGAATTTGCAACATGCTGCAAAGGCCAAACTTCATATAGACAGGGATATTTGGTCATTGGACAACACTGCAGTCAATCACACAAACGCGCGTTTACTATTGCCAAAAACGCGCACAAAAACGCGCGTAAAACGCGTGACAAAAACGCGCGGAAAACACGCGTCTCAGAAACGCTCAGGTCTGAACCCAGCGTTAGATGTGGTAGATTTCAAGCCAGCTGCCATTTGCTGCAAAATCTGGACATTGCTGACACTTGTGAGCCACTTCATTGTTTCCCGTTGGGGAAAAAAGTTGTAAAGAACATTGGGGCCTTCACAAAAACATTGATAATGTCAGATTTTTAACTTTTACAAGTATGCTTGCAACATTCTTTCCTACTGAAAAACATTAAAGGGGGTTTTCTGGGATTAATATGTTTTTAACAGATATGCTCATGTAGTTGCCTTTTTCATGTACTGTGCATGCTTTTTTCAATTTGGAATTTTCTGACCCCTTTTAACTATATAAATATATCTCTATCCCTCTCGTTTGTTTCCATCCTGTATGTAGCACTTCCTGTTATTGTATCCAACCAAACCCTTGATGCACTTCTCCTTCCTTTGCCACAGCTCCAGCACTGCCCCTACAGTCAGGGTTGGGATTCAAATTTTTAACAACAGGTTCCCTACTCAACGGCGGACATGCGGCGTCCCGACACGTTTACATACACATACACCATACATATGCAACACATATGTAACACACAACTTTTAAAAAGCCTAAGGAGCTAAAGTATGGAATGGAAGCGCTCATCTCCAGCTGCCGCTGTAACTTAACAACAGGATCTGGAGAACTGGCTGAATCCCATGCCTGCCTACAGTGTGGTAGCATGGGTTGCCAGCACCCGGGGCAAGCCAAGTATTGTGCCCCCCCCCCCAACCTGTGGACACGCCCCTTTTTGCAGATAATGTAGTAGATATCACTTGCAGTCATACGTAACACCACAGATAACACAGTGATAACTATCTGAATACAGATAATGTAGTAGATGGGTGTGAGTCCCCAGATTTCAGAACACGCACAGTGTGACCTGAAGTCTGGGGCCAGGCTGCTACAGTGTGGGCTAAATTCTACATCAACCCCCCCCATCACTACAGAACATACATGGTAATACAGCGCCACATACCTCTTACATCCAGTGACGTCTCCTTTGATGTAGATGTTCTCTTTCCTCATCTTCTCCTTTCAGCTCTTCAATTTTTAAGTCATTTCTCGTCTCTCTGCAGTTTAAAAAAAAATAAAAATTTGTTTACTACTTTTCCGTCATCCTCCCATCATCTGGACAAATCATTCTACCACACAAAATACTGTGCCACTTTGCTTCCCTATATTATACTGCAGAAACAGATAAACCCCCTGATAATACTAGTGCCATACAGATAATGCCCCCTGCAGTAATTATTGGCACACAGTGCCCTAAAATAACTGCGCCCAGCAAATAGTGCCCCTGAAACCAATATTGTAAACATAACATCCCCCAAAATAATTGTGATAAGCTGATACTGTGCCAAGGTGCCCTCACAGTTATAGTGCTCCCAAAAGTCACATCAATAGAAATAATTCTCTGCTTGAGCACACATGGTAGTAATACTGCTCCTACAGTGCCCCCAACATGTCCCCACTGTGCCCCAGAAGTAATAATGCTTCCATAGTGCCCATATTAGTAATCATGTTACTCATAGACCCCCAGTAGTAATAAAGCCTACCACAATGACCCCCCTCCCCCCAGTAGTAATAATTCTCCTTATAATGTGACAGTACAAAAATGTCCCCTTATAATGTGTGTCAGTGCAAAGAATACCCTCTTTTAATGCCCCCAGTTGAGCTAATGTCCCCATAGTGCCCCCATAATGTGCCAGTATAAAATACCCCTATATAGTGCCCCCATAGTGCTCCTCTCCCCCCTTCCCCTTAGTGCCCCCCATAATGTATCCAGCTATACTGAGCCAGAAGCCTTTCTTTTAAAGGGGTATTCAAACGATTATATCTTTGGCTCATTTCCACCACTCGTGAAATAAAAAAGGTTGTCAAATACAATCAATTACCAAAACTGAACACTACCCCAGCCCAAAATATCCAATAATATCCATTTGTTGGTGCCTGGTTGCTAACAGATATGACCTCAAATAGTTCTTGCACAAAGACCACAGTCATGAAATTCTTCTATCCTCTTCTATCTGGGCATAGAGACAGTGAAATTAAAAAGGTTGTCTCAGAAACTGCTACTCTGAGGTTTATTTTCATCAGTTACTCTAACTCCACTTCCTCCTTGGATTGATTTTTTTTACATTTACCTTGTTTGCAGCTTTCTCTTATCCCCCATGCTTGAATCCCCTTATTCTTACCAATGACGCTTGTCCCTCCTAAATTACAAGGCTCCGATGCAGGTTGTAACCAACAGCAACTGAAAATCTAAACTAATTTGCCATAGGGAGCAATGGTAGGCTAATAATATTACAATACGGCAGTTTTGATAAATGGTGATATTTGGGGAAAGTGATATAACAGGGAT
>JAKVIS010003505.1:0-16947 GCA_033119425.1 Bufotes viridis
TTTTTCCCATTAATATTCTCTCTCCCTTTTCTCTTCTCTAAAACTTCTCGTCACTCGCTATCTATTTTTCATCACTTTTGGTCTCTTTTCACCTTATGTTCACCCTTACACTCTTTCTCTCTTGTCCTTTTTCTGCCCATTCCCCTGTTTTCTCCCCATCTAGCCCTCTTTTATTCCTCTTTATGCTTTACCTTTCACACTTTACTTCATTGTCCTTCTTTCTTTCTATTACCAACTCTCTCTATCCCCATCTCCCAAAGCTCTCCTTCCCTCTCTCTTTTCCACTTCTCTCATTCCCACTTTCACTCCATTTATCTCTGCTCAGTTTTTCTCTCTCACTTTGTGCTATCTTTATCTCTTATTCCCACTTTCGCTCCCATGCCTCCTTTCTCTTTTCCATCTCCTTCCCCATTCCCAGTCTCTTTTTGTCTTTTTTTCCTCAACTTCAAATTTATATCTTCCATCCATTTTTCTTCTACTCGTATTACCCACTCAAATCCCTTCTTCCTTTCGCATTCCTCTCAAATTTCTTCCTCTCTCTTCTGCTTCCCTCTGTCCTTGACCTATGTCTTTTTTTTTCCCATATTTTCCCCTTTCAATTTCTCTCTTGCCCCCTCACACTCCCTCCGTATTTATTATCCCCTTTTTCCCCATCTAACCCTCTTCCATTCCTCTTTATTCTCCACCTTTCACCCTTTATTTCATTTTGGGTTTTTTCTTTCTATCACCATCTCTCTCTAACCCCCATCTCCCAATGTTTCCCCTCCACTCTTCCTTTTGCCATTTCTACTTTTCCCTTTCACTCCTTTTTCTTTATTCTGCCTTTTTTCTTTCATGCTCTCTGCCATTCTCATCCCTTTTCCCCTTCTCTGACATGCCTCCTCTCTTTTTTCCTTTTTCATTCCCTTTCCCTCTTTATTCCTCAATCTCATTCTTCCTCTATCTCCCACATCCTATCCTTTCGTCTTCGTATTTTCCTCTCTAGCCTTTTCTTCCTTTCTCGTTCCACTGGCGTTTCTTCCCGCTCTTCTACTTCCCCTCACTCCTTCACCCATATATTTTTCTTGTCCCTTTTCCCCTTCTCTATTTTTCTCGCCCCTGCTACTTGCTCCCTATTCTTAATCCCTTTTTGCCCTTGTCCCTTTCAGATTTACCCTCTCGTTCCTGCTCTCATCCTATCTTTATCCCTTACTTTTTCTCCCCATCCAACCATTTATTTATGCCCCTTCACTTTCTCATTTTATATATCTCTTCTTTATTCTCTCTGATGTCATGTATCTCACACTCTCCCTAGTTTTCCCCCATTTTTCCACTTCACTCATGGTCCCTTTCTTCCCATTACTCCCTGCTGTTCTTGTGTTTTTCACCCTCTCTTACATTCTTGTCCTCTCTTGCCCTCTCTCGCATGCCCCTTGTCTCTTTACCCTACTTTTTCTATATTATTTTCACCCTCTCCCCATTTTCAATTGTTTGCCCTTTCTTCACTTTCACTTACCCTATCTTTATTCTTTACTATTATCCTCTCCTTACCCTGCTCCATACCCTTATACTCTCCCCAGTTTTCCCTTACTCTTCACCTTCTCTCACGTCCCCTATCTTCCCTTTAATTCCTGCTGTGCTCGAGTTTTATCACCCTCTTTTACATTCTTGTCCTCTTTTGCCACTCTCTCTCTCTCTCTCTCTCTCTCTGCATGCCCCTTGTCTCTTTACCCTACTTCCCCTTTTCTATATTTCTATCACCCTCTCCCCATTTTATATTGTTTTTATTAGTGTCTATAGCATGCTCTGTTTTTCTCTCTCACTTTGTGCTATGTTTATCTCTTATTCCCACTTTCGCTCCCATGCCTCCTTTCTCTTTTCCATCTTCTTCCCCATTCTCAGTCTCTTTTGTCTTTTTCCACAACTTCAAACCTTTATCTTCCATCCTTTTTCTTCTTCTCTTATTTCCTACTCAAATCTCTTCTTCCTTTCGCATTCCTCTCAAATTTCTTCCTCTCTCTTATCTGCTTCCCTCTGTCCTTGACCTATGTCTTTTTTGTCCCATATTTTCCCCTTTCAATTTCTCTCTTGCCCCCTCACACTCCCTCCGTATTTATTATCCCCTTTTCCCCATCTAACCCTCTTCCATTCCTCTTTATGCTCCACCTTTCACCCTTTATCTCATTTTGTTTTTTTTCTTTCTATCACCATCTCTCTCTAACCCCCGTCTCCCAATGTTTCCCCTCCACTCTTCCATTTGCCATTTCAACTTTTCCCTTTCACTCCTTTTTTCTTTATTATGCTTTTTTTTCTTTCATGCTCTCTGCCATTCTCATCCCTTTTTCCCCTTCTCTGACATGCCTCCTCTCTTTTTTTCCTTTTTCATTCCCTTTCCCTATTTATTCCTCAATCTCATTCTTCCTCTATCTCCCATATCCTATCCTTTCGTCTTCGTATTTTCCTCTCTAGCCTTTTCTTCCTTTCTCGTTCCACTGTCGTTTCTTCCCCGCTCTTCTACTTCACCTCACTCCTTCACCCATATACTTTTCTTGTCCCTCTTTCCCCTTCTATATTTTTTCTCGCCCCCGCTACTTGCTCCCTATCCATAATCCCCTTTTTGCCCTTGTCCATTTCAGATTTACCCTCTCGTTCCCGCTCTCATCCTATCTTTATCCCTGACTTTTTCTCCCCATCCAACCGTTTTCCTATGCCCCTTCACTTTCTCATTTTATATATCTCTTCTTTATTCTCTCTGATGTCATGTATCTCACACTCTCCCTAGTTTTCCCCCATTTTTCCACTTCACTCATGGTCCCTTTCTTCCCATTACTCCCTGCTGTTCTTGTGTTTTTTCACCCTCTCTTACATTCTTGTCCTCTCTTGCCCCTCTCTCACATGCCCCTTGTCTCTTTACCCTACCTTTTCTATATTATTTTCACCCTCTCCCCATTTTCAATTGTTTGCCCTTTCTTCACTTTCACTTACCTTATCTTTATTCTTTACTATTATCCTCTCCTTACCCTGCTCCATACCCTTATACTCTCCCTAGTTTTCCCTTACTCTTCACCTTCTCTCACATCCCCTAACTTCCCTTAAATTCCTGCTGTGCTCGAGTTTTATCACCCTCTTTTACATTCTTGTCCTCTTTTGCCCCCTCTCTCTCTCTCTCTCGCATGCCCCTTGTCTCTTTACCCTACTTCCCCGTTTTCTATATTTCTATCACCCTCTCCCCATTTTATATTGTTTTTATTACTGTTTAAAGCATGCTCTGTTTTTTTCTCTCTCACTTTGTGCTATGTTTATCTCTTATTCCCACTTTCGCTCCCATGCCTCCTTTCTCTTTTCCATCTTCTTCCCCATTCTCAGTCTCTTTTTGTCTTTTTTCCACAACTTCAAACCTTTATCTTCCATCCATTTTTCTTCTTCTCTTATTTCCTACTCAAATCTCTTCTTCCTTTCGCATTCCTCTCAAATTTCTTCCTCTCTCTTATCTGCTTCCCCTCTGTCCTTGACCTATGTCTTTTTTTTGTCCCATATTTTCCCCTTTCAATTCCTCTCTTGCCCCCTCACACTCCCTCCGTATTTATTATCCCCTTTTTCCCCATCTAACCCTCTTCCATTCCTCTTTATGCTCTACCTTTCACCCTTTATTTCATTTTGTTTTTTTTCTTTCTATCACCATCTCTCTCTAACCCCCGTCTCCCAATGTTTCCCCTCCACTCTTCCTTTTGCCATTTCAACTTTTCCCTTTCACTCCTTTTTCTTTATTCTGCCTTTTTTCTTTCATGCTCTCTGCCATTCTCATCCCTTTTTCCCCTTCTCTGACATGCCTCCTCTCTTTTTTTCCTTTTTCATTCCCTTTCCCTCTTTATTCCTCAATCTCATTCTTCCTTTATCTCCCACATCCTATCCTTTCATCTTCGTATTTTCCTCTCTAGCCTTTTCTTCCTTTCTCGTTCCACTGGCGTTTCTTCCCGCTCTTCTACTTCCCCTCACTCCTTCACCCATATATTTTTCTTGTCCCTTTTTCCCCTTCTCTATTTTATCTCGCCCCTGCTACTTGCTCCCTATTCTTAATCCCCTTTTGCCCTTGTCCCTTTCAGATTTACCCTCTCGTTCCCGCTCTCATCCTATCTTTATCCCTTACTTTTTCTCCCCATCCAACCATTTATTTATGCCCCTTCACTTTCTCATTTTATATATCTCTTCTTTATTCTCTCTGATGTCATGTATCTCACACTCTCCCTAGTTTTCCCCATTTTCCACTTCACTCATGGTCCCTTTCTTCCCATTACTCCCTGCTGTTCTTGTGTTTTTCACCCTCTCTTACATTCTTGTCCTCTCTTGCCCCTCTCTCGCATGCCCCTTGTCTCTTTACCCTACTTTTTCTATATTATTTTCACCCTCTCCCCATTTTCAATTGTTTGCCCTTTCTTCACTTTCACCTACCCTATCTTTATTCTTTACTATTATCCTCTCCTTACCCTGCTCCATACCCTTATACTCTCCCCAGTTTTCCCTTACTCTTCACCTTCTCTCACGTCCCCTATCTTCCCTTGAATTCCTGCTGTGCTCGAGTTTTATCACCCTCTTTTACATTCTTGTCCTCTTTTGCCACTCTCTCTCTCTCTCTCTCTCTCGCATGCCCCTTGTCTCTTTACCCTACTTCCCCTTTTTCTATATTTCTATCACCCTCTCCCCATTTTATATTGTTTTTATTAGTGTCTATAGCATGCTCTGTTTTTTTCTCTCTCACTTTGTGCTATGTTTATCTCTTATTCCCACTTTCGCTCCCATGCCTCCTTTCTCTTTTCCATCTTCTTCCCCATTCTCAGTCTCTGTTTGTCTTTTTTCCACAACTTCAAACCTTTATCTTCCATCCTTTTTTCTTCTTCTCTTATTTCCTACTCAAATCCCTTCTTCCTTTCGCATTCCTCTCAAATTTCTTCCTCTCTCTTATCTGCTTCCCCTCTTCCTTGACCTATGTCTTTTTTTTGTCCCATATTTTCCCCTTTCAATTCCTCTCTTGCCCCCTCACACTCCCTTCGTATTTATTATCCCCTTTTTCCCCATCTAACCCTCTTCCATTCCTCTTTATGCTCCACCTTTCACCCTTTATTTCATTTTTTTTTTCTATCACAATCTCTCTCTCTAACCGCCGTTTCCCAATGTTTCCCCTCCACTCTTCCTTTTACCATTTCTACTTTTCCCTTTCACTCCTTTTTCTTTATTCTGCCTTTTTTTCTTTCATGCTCTCTGCCATTCTCATCCCTTTTTCCCCTTCTCTGACATGCCTCCTCTCTTTTTTTTTCCTTTTTCATTCCCTTTCCCTCTTTATTCCTCAATCTCATTCTTCCTCTATCTCCCACATCCTATCTTTTTGTCTTCGTATTTTCCTTTCTAGCCTCTTCTTCCTTTCTCGTTCCACTGGCGATTCTTCCCCGCTCTTCTACTTCCCCTCACTCCTTCACCCATGTATTTTTCTTGTCCCTCTTTCCCCTTCTCTATTTTTCTCGCCCTCTGCTACTTGCTCCCTATCCTTAATCCCCTTTTTGCCTTTGTCCCTTTCAGATTTACCCTCTCGTTCCCGCTCTCATCCTATCTTTATCCCTTACTTTTTCTCCCCATTCAACCGTTTACCTATGCCCCTTCACTTTCTCATTTTATATATCTCTTCTTTATTCTCTCTGATGTCATGTATCTCACACTCTCCCTAGTTTTCCCCCACTTTTCCACTGCACTCATGGTCCCTTTCCTCCCATTACTCCCTGCTGTTCTTGTGTTTTTTCACCCTCTCTTACATTCTTGTCCTCTCTTGCCCCTCTCTCACATGCCCCTTGTCTCTTTACCCTACTTTTTCTATATTATTTTCACCCTCTCCCCAGTTTCAATTGTTTGCCCTTTCTTCACTTTCACTTACCTTATCTTTATTCTTTACTATTATCCTCTCCTTACCCTGCTCCATACCCTTAAATACTCTCCCCAGTTTTCCCTTACTCTTCACCTTCTCTCACATCCCCTAACTTCCCTTTAATTCCTGCTGTGCTCGAGATTTATCACCCTGTTTTACATTCTTGTTCTCTTTTGCCCCTCTCTCTCTCTCTCTCGCATGCCCCTTGTTTCTTTACCCTACTTCCCCTTTTCCTATATTTCTATCCCCCTCTCCCCAGTTTTTATTGTTTCCCCTCTCTTCACTTTCACCTACCCTATCTTTTTTTACCATTATCTTCTCCTTCCCCTTTTCCACCCCTAAGATTCTTCCCAGTTTTCCCTCACTCTTCCCCTTCTCTCACGTTTCCTTTCTTCCCTTTACTCCATTCTGTGCTCCTGTTTACTCACCCTCTCTTACATTCTTGTCCTCTCTTGCCCATTTTAGTTTTTTTTACCATTATCCTATTCTTCCCTTTCTCCAGCTCTAATATGCTCCTTGCCCCTCTTACTCTAATTTTCTCTTGGCTGCTCTTTTTTACCCCTCTCCCCCTCAAACCCCTTTCTCTCTCTTGACCATTAATTTTTTAAGATTTTCCCTTCTCTCCTTCCCTATCCCTGTCTTTCTACACCTCTCCCTGTATCCTATCAATCTCTGTTTTTCTGATTACCCCTTACGTTTCTGTCCTCTTCCTAGTCTGCCTAACTGTACCTCCCTTTCAACCTCTCCTACTCTCTTTTTTCTCCTATCCCCCTCTTGGACTGATCTTCTCTTCTCGTATCTCTCGTTTTCATTCTCTCCTTTAAGCCCTCTATATCTAATCCTATTTCTCCCACTTTGCATCTCTCTCATCCCCTCTCTCTTTATATTTACATTAAGCCTGAGATAAGTCAGTAGGCCCCTAGCGTGTGGTATATATGTATATAAGTGTCTATAGCATGTAAAAGGAACATATTATCATGATTTTTACTTTTTTTTTATAGGTGACTGATGCCCCGTGAGATGATGGAATCTGATATTTTTCCTGGTCAACTGCGAGAAAAGAATGATAAGACAGGTAATTAATATTTATATTAATTACTGATAATAATCAGGCTAGACAAGAGTTCTAGTCCTGAAGTATATTCCTTATACATGTGTATATACAGTATGTGCTTACCATATGTGTATCATTTTGGACACTTCTATTATAACACAAACATATCTCAGGTACAGAGATAATGAAGTTTGTTTTTCTTTACCCTCTGTTTTCTACTATCATTAATGCCCTTATAATTTTGTTAGGAAAAATGTGTTATTGTGTTATGGTCCTGTTGACCATAAACTTAAGTTATAGCCATTGTTCCCCTTAAAACATTTCAGCCAGTGTGCTGGAAGGGTAGGGCCTGGGTGCTGTTTAACACCACCCTATCCTTTCTACCCTGCTCTACCTCACCCTTTCTCCCCCTCCTCCTCTTTCTTTTCAGCTTCTCTCTCCCTGTCTTTTCTCCCCTTTTTCCACTCTCTAATTCCCCTCATCCTCTCCCACTCTACGCTTTTTTCCCATTAATATTCTCTCTCCACTTTTCTCTTCCCTAAAACTTCTTGTCCCTCGCTATCTATTTTTTATCACTTTTGGTCTCTTTTCACCTTATGTTCACCCTTACACTCTTTCTCTCTTGTCCTTTTTCTGCCCATTCCCCGGTTTTCTCCCCATCTAGCCCTCTTTTATTCCTCTTTATGCTTTACCTTTCACACTTTACTTCATTGTCCTTCTTTCTTTCTATTACCAACTCTCTCTATCCCCATCTCCCAAAGCTCTCCTTCCCCTCTCTCTTTTCCGCTTCTCTCATTCCCACTTTCACTCCATTTATCTCTGCTCAGTTTTTATTTCTCTCTCACTTTGTGCTATGTTTATCTCTTATTCCCACTTTCGCTCCCATGCCTCCTTTCTCTTTTCCATCTCTTTCCCCATTCTCAGTCTCTTTTTGTCTTTTTTCCTCAACTTCAAACCTATATCTTCCATCCATTTTTCTTCTACTCTTATTACCCACTCAAATCCCTTCTTCCTTTCGCATTCCTCTCAAATTTCTTCCTCTCTCTTCTGCTTCCACACTGTCCTTGACCTATGTCTTTTTTATTCCCATATTTTCCCCTTTCAATTTCTCTCTTGCCCCCTCATACTCCCTCCGTATTTATTATCCCCTTTTTCCCCATCTAACCCTCTTCCATTCCTCTTTATGCTCCACCTTTCATCCTTTATTTATTTTAGTTTTTTTCGTTCTATCACCATCTCTCTCTAACCCCCGTCTCCCAAAGTTTCCCCTCCACTCTTTCATTTACCATTTCTACTTTTCCCTTTCACTCCTTTTTTCTTTATTCTGCCTTTTTTTCTTTCATGCTCTCTGCCATTCTCATCCCTTTTTCCCCTTCTCTGACATGCCTCCTCTCTTTTTTTTTCCTTTTTCATTCCCTTTCCCTCTTTATTCCTCAATCTCATTCTTCCTCTATCTCCCACATCCTATCCTTTCGTCTTCGTATTTTCCTCTCTAGTCTTTTCTTCCTGTCTCGTTCCACTGGTGTTTCTTCCCCGCTCTTCTACTTCCCCTCACTCCTTCACCCATGTATTTTTCTTGTCCCTCTTTCCCCTTCTATATGTTATCTCGCCCTCTGCGACTTGCTCCCTATCCAAAATCCCCTTTCTGCCCTTGTCCCTTTCAGATTTACCCTCTCGTTCCCGCTTTCATCCTATCTTTATCCCTCACTTTTTCTCCCCATCCAACCGTTTATTTATGCCCCTTCACTTTCTCATTTTATATATCTCTTCTTTATTCTCTCTAATGTCATGTATCTCACACTCTCCCTAGTTTTCCCCCATTTTTCCACTTCACTCATGGTCCCTTTATTCCTATTACTCCCTGCTGTTCTTGTGTTTTTTCACGCTCTCTTACATTCTTGTCCTCTCTTGCCCCTCTCTCGCATGCCCCTTGTCTCTTTACCCTACTTTTTCTATATTATTTTCACCCTCTCCCCATTTTCAATTGTTTGCCCTTTCTTCACTTTCACCTACCCTACCTTTTAATCTTTACTATTATCCTCTCCTTACCCTGCTCCATACCCTTATACTCTCTCCAGTTTTCCCTTACTCTTCACCTTCTCTCACGTCCCCTATCTTCCCTTGAATTCCTGCTGTGCTCGAGTTTTATCACCCTCTTTTACATTCTTGTCCTCTTTTGCCTCTCTCTCTCTCGCATGCCCCTTGTCTCTTTACCCTACTTCCCCTTTTTCTATATTTCTATCACCCTCTCCGCATTTTATATTGTTTTTATTAATGTCTATAGCATGCTCTGTTTTTTTCTATCTCACTTTGTGCTATGTTTATCTCTTGTTCCCACTTTCGCTCCCATGCCTCCTTTCTCTTTTCCATCTTCTTCCCCATTCTCAGTCTTTTTTTATCTTTTTTCCACATCTTCAAACCTTTATCTTCCATCCTTTTTTCTGCTTCTCTTATTTTCTACTCAAATCTCTTCTTCCTTTCGCATTCCTATCTGCTTCCCCTCTGTCCTTGACCTATGTCTTTTTTTTGTCCCATATTTTCCCCTTTCAATTTCTCTCTTGCCCCTTCACAATCCCTCCGTATTTATTATCCCCTTTTTCCCCATCTAACCCTCTTCCATTACTCTTTATGCTCCACCTTTCACCCTTTATCTCATTTTGTTTTTTTTCTTTCTATCACCATCTCTCTCTAACCCCCATCTCCCAATGTTTCCCCTCCACTCTTCCATTTGCCATTTCAACTTTTCCCTTTCACTCCTTTTTTCTTTATTATGCTTTTTTTCTTTCATGCTCTCTGCCATTCTCATCCCTTTTTCCCCTTCTCTGACATGCCTCCTCTCTTTTTTTTCCTTTTTCATTCCCTTTCCCTCTTTATTCCTCAATCTCATTCTTCCTCTATCTCCCACATCCTATCCTTTCGTCTTCGTATTTTCCTCTCTAGCCTTTTCTTCCTTTCTCGTTCCACTGGCGTTTCTTCCCCGCTCTTCTACTTCCCCTCACTCCTTCACCCATATATTTTTCTTGTCCCTTTTTCCCCTTGTCTATTTTTTCTCGCCCCCTGCTACTTGCTCCCTATCCTTAATCCCCTTTTTGCCCTTGTCCCTTTCAGATTTACCCTCTCGTTCCCGCTCTCATCCTATCTTTATCCATTACTTTTTCTCCCCATCCAACCATTTATTTATGCCCCTTCACTTTCTCATTTTATATATCTCTTCTTTAGTCTCTCTGATGTCATGTATCTCACACTCTCCCTAGTTTTCCCCCACTTTTCCACTGCACTCATGGTCCCTTTCCTCCCATTACTCCCTGCTGTTCTTGTGTTTTTTCACCCTCTCTTACATTCTTGTCCTCTCTTGCCCCTCTCTCACATGCCCCTTGTCTCTTTACCCTACTTTTTCTACGTTATTTTCACCCTCACCCCAGTTTCAATTGTTTGCCCTTTCTTCACTTTCACTTACCTTATCTTTATTCTTTACTATTATCCTCTCCTTACCCTGCTCCATACCCTTATACTCTCCCCAGTTTTCCCTTACTCTTCACTTTCTCTCACATCCCCTAACTTCCCTTGAATTCCTGCTGTGCTCGAGTTTTATCACCCTCTTTACATTCTTGCCCTCTTTTGCCCCTCTCTCTCTCTCGCATGCCCCTTGTCTCTTTACCCTACTTCCCCTTTTTCTATATTTCTATCACCCTCTCCCCATTTTTTATTGTTTCCCCTTTCTTCACTTTCACCTACCCTATCTTTTTTTACCATTATCTTCTCCTTCCCCTTCTCCACCACCTAAGATTCGTCCCAGTTTTCCCTCACTCTTCCCCTTCTCTCACGTTTCCTTTCTTCCCTTTACTCCATTCTGTGCTCCTGTTTACTCACCCTCTCTTACATTCTTGTCCTCTCTTGCCCATTTTAGTTTTTTTTACCATTATCCTATTCTTCCCTTTCTCCACCTCTAATATGCTCCTTGCCCCTCTTACTCTAATTTTCTCTTGCCTGCTCTTTTTTACCCCTCTCTCCCTCAAACCCCTTTGTCTCTCTTGACCATTCATTTTTAAGATTTTCCTTTCTCTCCTTCCCTATCCCTGTCTTTCTACACCTCTCCCTGTATCCTATCAATCTCTGTTTTTCTGATTACCCCTTACGTTTCTGTCCTCTTCCTAGTCTGCCTAACTGTACCTCACTTTCAACCTCTCCTACTCTCTTTTTTCTCCTATCCCCCTCTTGGACCGATCTCCTCTTCTCGTCTCTCTCATTTTCATTCTCTCCTTTTAGCCCTCTTGATCTATTCCTATTTCTCCCACTTTGCATCTCTCTCATCCCCTCTCTCTTTATATTTACTTTAAGCCTGAGATAAGTCAGTAGGCCCCTAGCGTGTGTTATATATGTATATTAGTGTCTATAGCATGTAAAAGGAACATATTATCATGATTTTGACTTTTTTTTATAGGTGACTGATGCCCCGTGAGATGAAGGAATCTGATATTTTTCCTGGTCAACTGCGAGAAAAGAATGATGACAGGTAATTAATATTTATATTAATTACTGATAATAATCAGGTTAGACAAGAGTTCTAGTCCTGAAGTACATTCCTTATACATGTGGATATACAGTATGTGCTTACCATATGTGTATCATTTTGGACACTTCTATTATAACACAAACATATCTCAGGTACAGAGATAAAGAAGTTTGTTTTTCTTTACCCTCTGTTTTCTACTATCATTAATGCCCTTATATTTTTGTTAGGAAAAATGTGTTATGGTCCTGTTGACCATAAACTTAAGTTACGGCCATTGTTCCCCTTAAAACATTTCAGCCAGTGTGCTGGAAGGGTAGGGCCT
The DNA here is from genome assembly GCA_033119425.1 of Bufotes viridis. Classification (NCBI taxonomy): domain Eukaryota; kingdom Metazoa; phylum Chordata; class Amphibia; order Anura; family Bufonidae; genus Bufotes; species Bufotes viridis. The sequence continues at coordinate 11,780 of JAKVIS010003505.1, forward strand.
GGGTGCTGTTTAACACCACCCTATCCTTTCTACCCCGCTCTACCTCACCCTTTCTCCCCCTCCTCCTCTTCCTTTTCATCTTCTCTCTCCCTGTCTTTTCTCCCCTTTTTCCACTCTCTAATTCCCCTCATCTTCTCCCACTCTACGCTTTTTTCCCATTAATATTCTCTCTCCCCTTTTCTCTTCTCTAAAACTTCTTGTCCCTCGCTATCTATTTTTCATCACTTTTGGTCTCTTTTCACCTTATGTTCACCCTTACACTCTTTCTCTCTTGTCGTTTTTCTGCCCATTCTCCTGTTTTCTCCCCATCTAGCCCTCTTTTATTCCTCTTTATGCTTTACCTTTCACACTTTACTTCATTGTCCCTCTTTCTTTCTATTACCAACTCTCTCTATCCCCATCTCCCAAAGCTCTCCTTCCCCTCTCTTTTTTTCCGCTTCTCTCATTCCCACTTTCACTCCATTTATCTCTGCTCAGTTTTTTCTCTCTCACTTTGTGCTATGTTTATCTCTTATTCCCACTTTCGCTCCCATGCCTCCTTTCTCTTTTCCATCTCCTTCCCCATTCCAAGTCTCTTTTTGTCTTTTTTTTCCTCAACTTCAAACCTATATCTTCCATCCATTTTTCTTCTACTCTTATTACCCACTCAAATCCCTTCTTCCTTTCGCATTCCTCTCAAATTTCTTCCTCTCTCTTTTGCTTCCCCACTGTCCTTGACCTATGTCTTTTTTATTCCCATATTTTCCCCTTTCAATTTCTCTCTTGCCCCCTCATACTCCCTCCGTATTTAATATCCCCTTTTTCCCCATCTAACCCTCTTCCATTCCTCTTTATGCTCCACCTTTCACCCTTTATTTCATTTTTGTTTTTTTTCTTTCTATCACCATCTATCTCTAACCCCCATCTCCCAATGTTTCCCCTCCACTCTTCCTTTTACCATTTCTACTTTTCCCTTTCACTCCTTCTTTTCTTTATTCTGCCTTTTTTTCTTTCATGCTCTCTGCCATTCTCATCCCTTTTTCCCCTTCTCTGACATGCCTCCTCTCTTTTTTTTCCCTTTTCATTCCCTTTCCCTCTTTATTCCTCAATCTCATTCTTCACTTATCTCCCACATCCTATCCTTTCGTCTTCATATTTTCCTCTTTAGCTTTTTCTTCCTTTCTCGTTCCACTGGTGTTTCTTCCCGCTCTTCTACTTCCCCTCACTCCTTTACCCATATATTTTTCTTGTCCGTTTTTCCCCTTCTCTATTTTTTCCCGCCCTCTGCTACTTGCTCCCTATCCTTAATCTCCTTTTTGCCCTTGTTCCTTTCAGATTTACCCTCTCGTTCCCGCTCTCATCCTATCTTTATCCCTTACTTTTTCTTCCCATCCAACCATTTATTTATGCCCCTTCACTTTCTCATTTTATATATCTCTTCTTTACTCTCTCTGATGTCATGTATCTCACACTCTCCCTAGTTTTCCCCCATTTTTTCACTTCACTCATGGTCCCTTTCTTCCCATTTCTCCCTGCTGTTCTTGTGTTTTTTCACCCTCTCTTACATTCTTGTCCTCTCTTGCCCCTCTCTCGCATGCCCCTTGTCTCTTTACCCTACTTTTTCTATATTATTTTCACCCTCTCCCCATTTTCAATTGTTTGCCCTTTCTTCACTTTCACCTACCCTATCTTTATTCTTTACTATTATCCTCTCCTTACCCTGCTCCATACCCTTATACTCTCCCCAGTTTTCCCTTACTCTTCACCTTCTCTCACGTCCCCTATCTTCCCTTGAATTCCTGCTGTGCTCGAGTTTTATCACCCTCTTTTACATTCTTGTCCTCTTTTGCCCTCTCTCTCTCTCTCTCTCTCTCTCTCTCGCATGCCCCTTGTCTCTTTACCCTACTTCCCCTTTTTCTATATTTCTATCACCCTCTCCCCATTTTATATTGTTTTTATTAGTGTCTATAGCATGCTCTGTTTTTCTCTCTCACTTTGTGCTATGTTTATCTCTTATTCCCACTTTCGCTCCCATGCCTCCTTTCTCTTTTCCATCTTCTTCCCCATTCTCAGTCTCTTTTTGTCTTTTTCCACAACTTCAAACCTTTATCTTCCATCCTTTTTCTTCTTCTCTTATTTCCTACTCAAATCTCTTCTTCCTTTCGCATTCCTCTCAAATTTCTTCCTCTCTCTTATCTGCTTCCCCTCTGTCCTTGACCTATGTCTTTTTTTGTCCCATATTTTCCCCTTTCAATTTCTCTCTTGCCCCCTCACACTCCCTCCGTATTTATTATCCCTTTTCCCCATCTAACCCTCTTCCATTCCTCTTTATGCTCCACCTTTCACCCTTTATTTCATTTTGTTTTTTCTTTCTATCACCATCTCTCTCTAACCGCCGTCTCCCAATGTTTCCCCTCCACTCTTCCTTTTGCTATTTCAACTTTTCCCTTTCACTCCTTTTTTCTTTATTCTGCCTTTTTTTCTTTCATGCTCTCTGCCATTCTCATCCCTTTTTCCCCTTCTCTGACATGCCTCCTCTCTTTTTTTTTTTTTTTCATTCCCTTTCCATCTTTATTCCTCAATCTCATTCTTCCTCTATCTCCCACATCCTATCCTTTCGTCTTCGTATTTTCCTCTCTAGCCTTTTCTTCCTTTCTTGTTCCACTGGCGTTTCTTTCCCCGCTCTTCTACTTCCCCTCACTCCTTCACCCATATATTTTTCTTGTCCCTTTTTCCCCTTGTCTATTTTTTCTCGCCCCCTGCTACTTGCTCCCTATCCTTAATCCCCTTTTTGCCCTTGTCCCTTTCAGATTTACCCTCTCGTTCCCGCTCTCATCCTATCTTTATCCATTACTTTTTCTCCCCATCCAACCATTTATTTATGCCCCTTCACTTTCTCATTTTATATATCTCTTCTTTAGTCTCTCTGATGTCATGTATCTCACACTCTCCCTAGTTTTCCCCCACTTTTCCACTGCACTCATGGTCCCTTTCCTCCCATTACTCCCTGCTGTTCTTGTGTTTTTTCACCCTCTCTTACATTCTTGTCCTCTCTTGCCCCTCTCTCACATGCCCCTTGTCTCTTTACCCTACTTTTTCTACGTTATTTTCACCCTCACCCCAGTTTCAATTGTTTGCCCTTTCTTCACTTTCACTTACCTTATCTTTATTCTTTACTATTATCCTCTCCTTACCCTGCTCCATACCCTTATACTCTCCCCAGTTTTCCCTTACTCTTCACCTTCTCTCACATCCCCTAACTTCCCTTTAATTCCTGCTGTGCTCGAGATTTATCACCCTGTTTTACATTCTTGTTCTCTTTTGCCCTCTCTCTCTCTCTCTCTCTCTCGCATGCCCCTTGTCTCTTTACCCTACTTCCCCTTTTTCTATATTTCTATCACCCTCTCCCCATTTTATATTGTTTTTATTAGTGTCTATAGCATGCTCTGTTTTTCTCTCTCACTTTGTGCTATGTTTATCTCTTATTCCCACTTTCGCTCCCATGCCTCCTTTCTCTTTTCCATCTTCTTCCCCATTCTCAGTCTCTTTTGTCTTTTTCCACAACTTCAAACCTTTATCTTCCATCCTTTTTCTTCTTCTCTTATTTCCTACTCAAATCTCTTCTTCCTTTCGCATTCCTCTCAAATTTCTTCCTCTCTCTTATCTGCTTCCCCTCTGTCCTTGACCTATGTCTTTTTTGTCCCATATTTTCCCCTTTCAATTTCTCTCTTGCCCCCTCACACTCCCTCCGTATTTATTATCCCCTTTTCCCCATCTAACCCTCTTCCATTCCTCTTTATGCTCCACCTTTCACCCTTTATTTCATTTTGTTTTTCTTTCTATCACCATCTCTCTCTTAACACTCCGTCTCCCAATGTTTCCCCTCCACTCTTCCTTTTGCCATTTCAACTTTTCCCTTTCACTCCTTTTTCTTTATTCTGCCTTTTTTCTTTCATGCTCTCTGCCATTCTCATCCCTTTTTCCCTTTCTCTGACATGCCTCCTCTCTTTTTTTTTCCTTTTTCATTCCCTTTCCCTCTTTATTCCTCAATCTCATTCTTCCTCTATCTCCCACATCCTATCCTTTCATCTTCGTATTTTCCTCTCTAGCCTTTTCTTCCTTTCTCGTTCCACTGGCGTTTCTTCCCGCTCTTCTACTTCCCCTCACTCCTTCACCCATATATTTTTCTTGTCCCTTTTTCCCCTTGTCTATTTTTCTCGCCCCCGCTACTTGCTCCCTATCCTTAATCCCCTTTTTGCCCTTGTCCATTTCAGATTTACCCTCTCGTTCCCGCTCTCATCCTATCTTTATCCCTTACTTTTTCTCCCCATCCAACCATTTATTTATGCCCCTTCACTTTCTCATTTTATATATCTCTTCTTTAGTCTCTCTGATGTCATGTATCTCACACTCTCCCTAGTTTTCCCCCATTTTTCCACTTCACTTATGGTCCCTTTCTTCCCATTACTCCCTGCTGTTCTTGTGTTTTCTCACCCTCTCTTACATTCTTGTCCTCTCTTGCCCCTCTCTCACATGCCCCTTGTCTCTTCACCCTACTTTTTCTATATTATTTTCACCCTCTCCCCATTTTCAATTGTTTGCCCTTTCTTCACTTTCACTTACCTTATCTTTATTCTTTACTATTATCCTCTCCTTACCCTGCTCCATACCCTTATACTCTCCCCAGTTTTCCCTTACTCTTCACCTCCTCTCACGTCCCCTATCTTCCCTTTAATTCCTGCTGTGCTCGAGTTTTATCACCCTCTTTTCCATTCTTGTCCTCTTTTGCCACTCTCTCTCTCTCGCATGCCCCTTGTCTCTTTACCCTACTTCCCCTTTTTCTATATTTCTATCACCCTCTCCCCATTTTATATTGTTTTTATTACTGTCTATAGCATGCTCTGTTTTTTTCTCTCTCACTTTGTGCTATGTTTATCTCTTATTCCCACTTTCGCTCCCATGCCTCCTTTCTCTTTTCCATCTTCTTCCCCATTCTCAGTCTCTTTTTGTCTTTTTTCCACAACTTCAAACCTTTATCTTCCATCCTTTTTTCTTCTTTTCTTATTTCCTACTCAAATCCCTTCTTCCTTTCGCATTCCTCTCAAATTTCTTCCTCTCTCTTATCTGCTTCCCCTCTGTCCTTGACCTATGTCTTTTTTTTGTCCCATATTTTCCCCTTTCAATTTCTC
>JAKVIS010003506.1:0-16998 GCA_033119425.1 Bufotes viridis
CAACTGGATGAAGCTCAAAAAAAATCTTGAACATAACATCAAGAATCCTGAAGGCCCGATCAAAGCTAAAAATATTATCAATAAAGATAAATGATCACCAGAAGTCAAAGCCTACAGCCCATAATTACCACCTCCAGAGAAATGGCTGTGCTCCACCTCTACTATATAAACGACACATGTTTTTGGAAAATAATCTAAATAATCTAAATGTTCATTAGCTTGTATTTGCTTAATTACCATTTTACGACATCTTCACCCATTGTAAAACTCGCCTCTGAGATTTGTCATAACAAGCTTGCACTTTGTTTTTTTCCAACCTGAGCAATCTCCTTGGATTGCTAGAAGATAATTATAGGGTACATGTAATATATGCATGGCTCGTGTGTTCAGACAAGAGGACGCATCAGGATCAGAGAATGTTTCCACAGTAAGTTGTGACTGCCCCAAAAATTGAACTTTTGGAATTTTGATCAGTCATAGCAATACATATGATACATTCATGATTCAGATAAAGGGTGTTCTCTTTTTGAAGAGTCCCACATACCCACCTTAATGACATATAACACACCTATAGGAGAAAGTTTGTAACACACCTACTGTTCTGAAGTTGCGTAGATTGGCTTCTTGGGATCCCTGTGACATCACACTACTATTCTGTAAATCTATACTCCACCAACATGAAGTCCTTTACCAGGTTTCTGACTTGGACTATGGAGAGGTCATCACTTCTGCTTTGGATGGGGCTAGAACTATTCCTCTCCCTGGAGCATACACAAACTCCAAAGTCTACCTCAATAGTAGATGCCCCTCGGAGAGGAATAGTTCTGCTTCCATCCACAGCATAAGTGACATCCCGTCCATAGCCCAGACTGCAATCTGGTAAAGGACATGACATCATCAGAAGCTGAATTTTCAGAAGAATATCCCAAGAGGCCAGGGGCGGACTGACCATTAGGGCACTCGGGCATGGACCGAGGGCCCGTGGTCAGTAGGGGGCCCATCCCCAGGGCAGACGCGGCGGCGGCAGGGAACATCAGGACGGAGATGAGCGCTTGCATTGCGCTCATCTCCGTACAGTGCAGCAGCAGAGGAGGGAGAGTCGTGTCCTCTCTCTCCCTGTTCCTCTGATAGGCTGCCAGCACTAGGCCGGCAGCCTATCAGAGGCCGGTGCAGGCGGCGCGATGACGTCATCGCGCCGCCGGAGCCGTACAGCTCGAGACACAGGCCAGAAGAGGCCTGCATCGCATCGCTGGAGGTAAGTATAAGTGTTCTTTTTTTATTTTTTATTTTTTTTGGGGCTACTGGCACTAAATGGGGCTACTGGCACTAAAGGGGGTTACTGGCACATAAAGGGGGCTACTCGCACTAAAGGGGGCTACTGGCACATAAAGGGGGCTACTGGCACTAAAGGGGGCTACTGGCACTAAAGGGGGCTACTGGCACATAAAGGGGACGGCTACTGGCACTAAAGGGGGCTACTGGCACATAAAGGGACGGCTACTGGCACATAAAGGGGACGGCTACTGGCACATAAAGGGGACGGCTACTGGCACATGAGGGGGGACTAATAACACATAAGGGGGAACGGCTACTGGCACATAAGGGGGGCCTAATGGCATATGAGGGGGGCCTAATGGCACATGAGGGGGCCTAATGGCACATAAGGGAGACGGCTACTGGCACATAAGGGAGACGGCTACTGGCACATATGGGGGGGGGATACTGGCACATATGGGGGGGGCTACTGGCACATAATAAGGGGGGGCTACTGGCACATAATAATGGGGGGGGGCTACTGGCACATAATAAGGGGGGGCTACTGGCACATGGGGGGAAGCACAAGAGAGGCACTTATTACTAGCACATGTGGTGGCATGGAGAGGCACGTGTTACTGGCACATTATTATGGGGCACTATGGGAGCTTCTACTGAGGCCACAAAGAATGGGTATTTTATATGGGGGGCTCTGTGTGGTACTAGTATTACCAGGGGTATTATCTGTTTCTGCAGTGTAGTATTGGGGAGCATAGAGGCACAGTATTGGGGGTAGTAGGATGATTTGTCCAGAAGATGGGAGGATGATGGAAAAGTAGTAAACTAAGATTTTTTTTGTTAAACTGCAGAGATGGAAAATGGCGACAACATGGCGGTCTGGTCTGAAGGTCTGAAAGGAGAAGACGAGGACAGAAAACATCTACATCAAAGAAGACGTCACTGGACGTAATAGGTAAGTGCCCTGTATTTCTGTAGTGATGGGATCAGAGGCATAACGATGGCGGTGTGACCAGGTAGTGGAGGCGGGATATAGGTGTGGCTGGAGGTATAACATGGGCGTGGCTGGAGGTAGGGCATGGGTGGGGCCTGGAAGGGGGCCCTTGATTTATTTTGCCCGGGGGCCCTGAGGGTTCTCAGTCCGCCCCTGCAAGAGGCTAATCAATGCAAATTCGAAACGGTAAGTGTAACATCCAAGAGTGGAATCACCACCTTTTACACCCCTCTACTATCTTCTATGGTTGCTTCTACGTCATCAAGTGTACTTATTTCCAGGTCCTGCATAATGTGTATCTGTATCTCTGATTTTGTAATTGTTATGTTAACATGTAATGGGCCTGGTTCACCGGCAGGTGGCAGCAAGTGTGGCAGAGCTATGTTAGTTAGAATGGAACCTTCTTGCCATTCTAGCTCCCTCTCTAGAGAGGGAGGAGTTAGTTAGTGAAGGTTAGTCTAGAGCAGGCATGCTGAACCTGCGGCTCTCCAGCTGTTGTAAAACTACAACTCCCACAATGCCCTGCTGTAGGTTGATAGCTGTAGGCTGTTTGGGCATGCTGGGAGTTGTAGTTTTGCAGCAGCTGGAGGGCCGCAGGTTGAGCATGCCTTGTCTAGAGGATCCCCTGCTTGGGGAATGCAGCAGGCTCTAGTCCCTGCTGGACGAGCCCTGCTAAGGCCAGCCAGCAGAACACCATCAGTTCTGCTGGAACAGGAGAAAGGAGCAAAGCGCCTCAGAAGCCAGGGGGAAAAGATTCCCTGGATAAAGACAAAGACAGAGATAAAGACAGAGTCAGACTACAGAAAGTTAAGTATGCAGTGTCCCACTCATGATCGTGGGCACAGCAAACTGGTTTTACTATGTTTTATTGTCATATATTATGTCTGTATGCCGTACTTCATCTCATGTCATATTCTCCCATGTCACTATGTGATTCTATGTAAGATCCTTTCATTCAGGCCAATTAGATTGCACTACACTAGTCTTACCACTAGATGGGGGCAGTGTGAGAGTGTATATATAGCTTAGCTCGGGCCTAGTTAGGAGTTGGAGAAGAGAAGTTAAGTTAGTTTGCAGTCAAGATGTAGCTGCCTGCTAGAGGGAGGCCTCCTGCCTCTCTGCTCTCTCCCTGATGGCTTCACGGTCCAGGGTTTAAAGTCTATAAGACTCAGCCTAGAGGTGAGAAATCTACTTCTATAGCTTGCCCCTCGGGGTGACCAGTGACAAAGCTGCAAACAGCAAGTTTCAAGGGGACCAGTATATTTATTCAAGTCAAAGGATAGCAACCAGCCGTACTAGAGGGCTTCCCAGACCCCTTTGCAATTAGGTGTAGGACTTAGCTTCCGGCATCCAAACCTCCAGTGTAAATCCTGAGGACGGTCAGGCCAACTGTCAGAAAAGCACTGGAAATGGAGGTTCAAAGATTCTGAAGACCACCTTTAATCAAGGGCGAAGCTGAGTTGGAGGTCCTTCAGAAGGAAAGGGAAGAAGCAGCAGCCATGGCTGAACTCAGAGTTCTTGAAGAAGCTGCTGAAGAAGAAGAAGCTTATCATCCTATGTCCAAGATATCCAATGACTCAGAAGGCAGTACCCTGCAATTCGTCCTAGACCAAAGCAAAGTCAATGCATTTGCACCAGAAGATTTGGGCTCTGCACGCCAGTCTGCTGAACTCATGCGAATAGAAAAAGAGGCAGCTGATAACTATACAGTTGATCCCAGTCCAGTGGACATTTCTCTCTCTTTCAAACCTATGGCACCTTACACAGTATTTTAGGCGCCATTAGAGACCAAGCCGCTTCAAGCTCATCAAATCACATTAAAACCTCCTGAGACTAGTTACATAGCAACCAAGACGCTGGCGCCAACATTACCAGATGTGAAGCCTTCATTTACGCTCAACCCAGCTGCCACTCCATTCCATCTTCCAACCCCCAAACATAGAGTATCAGATGGTGCCAACAACACCAGCGAGGGAGAAGTTCCCATCGCCATGATGCAGGAAAGAAATAACGCATCAGAAATCGCTAAGTACCTCACTCTCAGGGACCTCATCAGTACTAGCCTTACGAACTTTGATGATCGCCCAGAGAACTATAGAAGTTAGAAGGCCATCTTCAAGACTGTTTCGCCTATGCAAGAACTTGATTTACTAATTAGATGGCTAGGTCCATGGTCGTCAAACTGTGTTAAAAGACTCAAAACCGTTTATATCTACGAACCAGTCAAAGGCCTTCGTCTCGCATGGGAAAGATTAGAGCAGACATACGGCGGCTCGGAAGTAGTTGAACGTGCCTTATTTAAACGACTATACGACTTTCCTGGATTATCCAATACAGACCACCAAGGGTTCCAGGAATTAAGCGACCTTCTTCTTGAGTTTGAAATCATCAAGGGAGACCCACAGCTACCAGGTCTCAGCTTTCTTGATATCTCCCATGGTGTGGGCCTTATCGTGGAGAAATTACCCCTCAATATTCAAGACCAATGATCAACAACAGGTTCAAAATACAAGGAGCAACATCGTGTTCCCTTTCCACCATTTTCATTCTTCTGTAAGTTCATCAAGGACTTGGCTAGAGCTAAAAATGATCCGAGCTTCAACACCTTGGGAACCAACATCTTTGGCTCTACTAAACAGAGACACGAGACTTTCAGTCTCAGACAGGGGGGCTCTAAAAGTCTAATTTTAGTAAAAAAGACAGAAATGACAATAGAAATGAAAGCCCCAAGGAACCCGATCATCATTGCCCTATCCATGATAAACCACATCCTTTAAGGAAATGCCGTGTCTTCATAGCAAAACCCTTTGAGAAACGTAAGGAGTTCCTAAGGAGTCATGATACTTGCTTCAGATGCTGTGCATCGACTGAGCACTTCGCCAGAGACTGTAAGGTTCCAGTCAAGTGTTCCGAATGTAATAGTGATGTACATGTGTCCATGGTTCACCCGGGACCAATCAGGCGGAACCTAGAACCAGTTAACTGGCACAAGCCCCATTACAATCAAGGCGGGGAGAGTCATGGCGGGGAGAGTGCCGACGGACCAACCACTACCGTCATGCCCAGATGCACAAAGGTATGTGGAGAAGGACTTGTGTGCGGTAAGTCTTGTTCTAAGATTTGCCTCGTGGATGTGTTTCCTACTGCACAACCAGAGAAGACCATAAGAATGTATGCTATTCTAGATGACCAAAGTAATCATTCCCTAGCTAGCCCTAAGTTCTTTGATCTGTTCAGGATAGAGGGAGAAACTACACCCTACACCCTAGGAACATGCTCTGGTCTTGTGACAACCTCAGGAAGAAGAGCTAATGGTTTCACCTTGAAGCCCATCAAAGGAGATAAGAAACTCTCTCTTCCAACCCTTATTGAGTGTGACAAATTGCCAGACACAAGGGATGAGATTCCCACACCTGAAGCACCTGAAGCTGCACAGCATCAACCTCATCTCAGGAACATAGCCAGAGAGATTCCTCCCCTTGATAACCATGCCGAGATCTTACTCTTGCTAGGTAAAGACATTCTTGGGGCTCATAAGTTCCTTGAACTTCGCAATGGCCCTTTCAACGCTCCATATGCCCAGAAACTTACAGTGGGTTGGATCATCGTGGGGGATGTATGTCTGGACAGAACCCGCAGACCCTGCCAAGTACACTCCTTCAGAACTGACGTATTAATAGGGGGGCGAACTTCTTACTTCAGACGGTGTCCTAACCACTACTATGTGCAATATATGCCTTGCCCAAATATTCTAAAAACATCAGAAAACTGCTTAAATCCCAAGGAGTCAGCTGCAGAAGAATGTTCCTGGACAGAAGGGCAGCTTGTAGAAAGGCCTTCAGGATTTCAATTGGAGCCCTCTTCAAGCCCTTCCCAGCTTTGCAGTCCTTACACAGTTTATCATAATGAATCCTATATCTTCACTGACAACATGCCTTCTGATTCATGTAGTTCTGATGAGACACCGCAGAAACGTGAGTCTTCCAGTCAACTGTTTGACAAGGAGTTAAATTCTGTAAAATAAGTATCTTCTGAACGTTCTATAAAGGAGGTTCCTTCAACAGAGAAAGAGTTCATTTCAGATACTTTGCAAGAACCTTCAGTTCCATCTGCAGTTGTTGATTGCACTCAAGAGGATCACAGTTCTTCCCAGTCTTCAACGGATGAGCACCTTCATATTGCTGAGCCTTTTCTGGAAACCACAGGGAAAATTTCACCACCAATGTCCATGACAAATACTGCTTGTCAACAACCCAAGTCCATACGTACAAAGACATATGCCATTTCAGAAGTGAAAAGCAGACACGAACATTTGCGTTCACGATTCATAAACAGAAAGCAATCCACATGTAAATCAGCCTCACAAAATAAGCGCTCTCGCTCTAAATCGGTGACACAGACAGAGAAGTCACATTCTAAATCTTTGGTAAGATCAAGGAGAACCAAGTCTCGCTCAGCTTCTAATGAAAGCAACAGACAATCTCCTGTAGTAAAAAAGAAATCCACATCTGGGGTGCATAAAAGATCACTGAAGAATAAACTAGAAAAGATAGGAAATATTCCTGTGCCATCTGGCGTTTTCAAAGAGCACAACATTTATATGTTTCGGTGGAAGCAGGTACAACATCTCGCCAGTCAGTTCTGGGAAAAGTGGAGAAGAAAGTACCTCTGCCTCTTGCAAGAACGCAGAAGGTGGCAAGAGCCAAGGCTTTATTTAAAGGAAGGAGATTTTGCAAGTTGATCGTCTCGACTGGCCTACTGGACTTATTACTAAAGTCGTTTCCAGTTCGGATTGAAAGAACTTCCATTGAGATTTCTTCTACCAGAGATGCTCATCATCTTCTAGGACTGTTTCCAGTACCAGCTCTATGGTCTGAACTGAAGACATATCCTTTTTTGGTTTGAATAAATGTTCATTGCATGTTTCCTTTTCAGGTATATGGACATTATTCATCTGTTTATTCATCAGGTTTATGGACATTATTAATAGTTATTTTATACAATTCTATTGTATGCATATACAAAGTGGTATCTACCGATACCAGGCGGGGAGTGTTCTGTTTCAGTATCTTGCATTGTGTATTGGTATGCTCCTCTCTTCTCCTCCCCCCTCTGTTTCAGCTTCTAGTTGGTTCAGTCTAGCCACTTCCTGTTTTCCCTGTCATGCATTGCTGTTTTGTGTGCTCTGATTCTGAGGAGAATCTGAGGAGAATCTGTGTAGTATCTCATCTTCTTATCAAGGAGAATATTAGAGGCATAATTCTTTTACCATCTGGATTCCCTGCATATCTTGTAATACAATCTCCAGATTAAAAACTACTTGATTAACTCCTGGGTGTCTAATGCGTAAACTGTAAGTGGAGAATGTCTCATTCAACAAGTCACCTCACAGATGCGTGATTGTAACGGTTCTTCTCAAAAAATTAGCATATTGTGATAAAGTTCATTGTTTTCTGTAATGTACTGATAAACATTAGACTTTCATATATTTTAGATTCATCACACACAACTGAAGTAGTTCAAGCCTTTTATTGTTTTAATATTGATGATTTTGGCATACAGCTCATAAAAAACCCAAAATTCCTATCTCAAAAAATTAGCATATTTCATCCGACCAATAAAAGAAAAGTGTTTTTAATACAAAAAAAGTAAACCTTCAAATAATTATGTTTAGTTATGCACTCAATACTTGGTCGGGAATCCTTTTGCAGAAATGACTGCTTCAATGCGGCGTGGCATGGAGGCAATCAGCCTGTGGCACTGCTGAGGTGTTATGGAGGCCCAGGATGCTTCAATAGCGGCATTAAGCTCATCCACAGTGTTGGGTCTTGTGTCTCTCAACTTTCTCTTCCCAATATCCCACAGATTCTCTATGGGGTTCAGGTCCGGAGAGTTGGCAGGCCAATTGAGCACAGTAATACCATGGTCAGTAAACCATTTACCAGTGGTTTTGGCACTGTGAGCAGGTGCCAGGTCGTGCTGAAAAATGAAATCTTCATCTCCATAAAGCTTTTTAGCAGATGGAAGCATGAAGTGTTCCAAAATCTCCTGACAGCTAGCTGCATTGACCCTGCCCTTGATAAAACACAGTGGACCAACACCAGCAGCTGACATGGCACCCCAGACCATCACTGACGGTGGGTACTTGACACTGGACTTCAGGCATTTTGGCATTTCTCTCCCAGTCTTCCTCCAGACTCTGGCACCTTGATTTCAGAATGACATGCAAAATTTGCTTTCATCCGAAAAAAGTACTTTGGACCACTGAGCAACAGTCCAGTGCTGCTTCTCTGTAGCCCAGGTCAGGCGCTTCTGCCGCTGTTTCTGGTTCAAAAGTGGCTTGACCTGGGAATGCGGCACCTGTAGCCCATTTCCTGCACACGCCTGTACACGGTGGTCTGGATGTTTCTCACCCAGACTCCACGTCCACGCAGGTCCCTCAAGGTCTGGAATCGGTCCTTCTCCAGATCTTCCTCAGGGTCGGTCACTCTTCTCGTTGTGCAGCGTTTTCGCCACACTTTTCCTTCCCACAGACTTCCCAACTGAGGTGCCTTGATACAGCACTCTGGGAACAGCCTATTCGATCAGAAAATTCTTTCTGTGTCTCTACCTCTGCTTGAGGGTGTCAATGATGGCCTTCTGGACAGCAGTCAGGTCGGCAGTCTTACCCATGATTGCGGTTTTGAGTAATGAACCTGGCTGGGAGTTTTTAAAAGCCTCAGGAATCTTTTGCAGGTGTTTAGAGTTAATTAGTTGATTCAGATGATTAGGTTAATAGCTCATTTAGAGAACCTTTTCATGATATGCTAATTTTTTGAGATAGGAATTCGGGGTTTTCATGAGCTGTATGCCAAAATCATCAATATTAAAACAATAAAAGGCTTGAACTACTTCAGTTGTGTGTAATGAATCTGAAATATATGAAAGTCTAATGTTTATCAGTACATTACAGAAAATAATGAACTTTATCACAATATGCTAATTTTTTGAGAAGGACCTGTATAAGGTTGACATTTCGAAACGCCACAGTATATGTAATGAAGGTCGGTTTGAAGGACCCATTAGATCTTGAAAAACACCTTTAAGGGTCTCTCACAGCTGAGTGCACATAGTAACATAGTACATAAGGCCGAAAAAGACATCTGTCCAGTTTGGCCTGTTATTCTGCAAGTTGATCCAGAGGAAGGCAAAAAAAAAAACTGAGGTAGAAGCCAATTTTCACCACTTAAGGGGAAAAAATTCCTTCCCAACTCCAAACAGGCAATCAGAATAACTCCCTCTTTAGTAGCTATAGCCTGTAATATTATTACACTCCAGAAACACATCCAGGCCCCTCTTGAATTCCTTTATTGTATTCACCATCATCACCTCCTCAGGCAGAGTTCCATAGTCTCACTGCTCTTACCGTAGAGAATCCTCTTCTATGTTTGTGTACAAACCTTTTTTCCTCCAGATGCAGAAGATGTCCCCTCGTCACAGTCACAGTCCTGAGGATAAATAGATGATGGGAGAGATCTCTGTACTGACCCCTGATATATTTATACATAGTTATTAGATCTTCCCTCAGTCGTCTTTTTTCTAAAGTGAATAACCCTAATTTTGATAGTCTTTTAGGGTACTGTAGATCCCTCATTCCAGTTATTACTTTAGTTGCCCTCCTCTGAACCCTCTCCAGCTCTGCTATGTCTGCCTTGTTCACAGGAGCCCAGAACTGTACACAGTATTCCATGTGTGGTCTGACTAGAGATTTGAAAATAGAGATGTCCCGAACTATTAACCGGCGAACGGTTCCCGGCGAACATAGCTTTTTCGCGTCCGCCACGGCGGGCGAACATATGCGATGTTCGTGTTCGCCCCTATACATTATCATTGAGCAAACTTTGACCTTGTACCTCACAGTCAGCAGACACATTCCAGCCAATCAGGATACCCTCCCTCCCAGACCCTCCCACCTCCTATCAAAAAGAAAGGACAGCATCCATCTTAGATTCATTCTGAAGCTGCAGTGTTAGTAGTTGTAATCGCAATGCGATTAATATAACCTGTATTAATCGCATTGCGGAATTCAGCTTAGATCTGAGTTCCTAATGGTTGTATTGCTAGAATTGGCAGAATATAACGAATATAGAGGCTATATTCTCAATCTTCGTTATATTCTAGCAATACAACCATTAGGACTCAACTCTAGGTTAAATTACAATGCGATTAATGCAGATATATTAATCGCATTGCGCATTCAACCTACCACTCTGCGTCAACTACATAATTTTCCATGGGAGTTTTGCCATGGATCCCCCTCCGGCATTCCACAGTCCAGGTGTTAGTCCCCTTGAAACAACTTTTCCATCACTATTGTGGCCAGAAAGAGTCCCTGTGGGTGTTAAAAGTCTATGGCGGTTCGCCCTGTTCGCCCGTTCGCGATCTTTTGCATATCGGAAATTTTTATGTTTGCGACATCTCTATTTGTAAAGTGGTAGGACTATGTTCTCATCACGGGCATCTATGCCCCTTTTGATGCAACCCATTATCTTATTGGCCTTGGCAGCAGCTGCCTGACACTGGTTTTTACAGCTTAGTTTTCTGTTCACTAAAATTCCTAGATCCTTTTCCATGTCAGTGTTACTAAGTGTTTTACCATTTAGTATGTACGGGTGACTTGCATTATTCCTTCCCATGTGCATAACCTTACATTTGTCAGTGTTAAACCTCATCTGCCACTTACAGTTGTGTTCAAAATTATTCAACCCCCAATGCTGTAAAGGGTTTTAGGGAATTTAGTGTACATTTGTAATTGTGTTCAGAATGAAATCTTACAAGGACTTTTTAAAGAACAAAATGCAACTAAAATGACATCAATTGTTTTTGTAATACAGTATTAAATGTTTTTTTTGTGATTTCTTCATTGACACAATTATTCAACCCCTTAAAGACGACCACTCTTAAGAACAGAGGTTCATTCAAGTGTTTTCGATCAGGTATAGAAAACACCTTTGGATGTCAAGGAGCAGCAATCAAGCAAAATAAGCACCAATTCGGCAGATTTAAAATGACTGTGATACTCAGCTCCTTCTAGACATTTACTGGTGTGTTTACAAACATGGTGAAGTCAAGAGAATGGTCCAGGAAGACAAGAGAAGAGGTGATTTCTCTTCACAGGAAGGGCAATGGCTATAAGAAGATTGCAAAGATGTTAAACATACCAAGAGACACCATAGGAAGCATCATTCGCAAATTCAAGGCAAAGGGCACTGTTGAAACGCTACCTGGTCATGGCAGAAAGAAGATGCTGACTTCCACTGCTGTGTGCTACCTGAAGCGCAAAGTGGAGAAAAGTCCCCGTGTGACTGCTGAGGAACTGAATAAAGATTTGTCAGATGCGGGTACTGAAGTTTCAGATCAGACAATAAGGCGCACACTGCGTAATGAAGTCCTCCATGCCAGAACTCCCAGGCGCACCCCCTTGCTGTCTCCAAAGAATAAGAAGAGTCAACTGCAGTATGCCAAAAGTCATGTGGACAAACCACAAAAGTTTTGGGATAGTGTTCTGTGGACTGATGAAACAAAATTAGAACTGTTTGGGCCCATGGATCAACGCTATGTTTGGAGGAGGCCTATGAAGAAAAGAACACCTTGCCTACTGTGAAGCATGGCGGGGGGTCAATCATGCATTGGGGCTGTTTTGCTTCACAGGTACAGGAAGCTTCAGCATGTGCAAGGTACCATGAATTCTCTTCAGTACCAGGAGATATTGGATGAAAATGTGATGCCGTCATGTCACAAACCTGAGGCTTGGGAGACGTTGGACCTTTCAACAGGACAATGATCCCAAGCATACCTCCAAGTCCCACTAGAGCATGGTTGCAGATTAAAGGCTGGAACATTTTGAAGTGGCCATCGCAGTCACCAGACTTAAATCCGATTGAGAACCTCTGGTGGGACTTAAAGAAAGCAGTTGCAGCGCGCAAGCCTAAGAATGTGACTGAACTGGAGGCTTTTGCCCATGAAGAATGAGTGAAGATACCCGTAGATCGCTGCAAGAGACTTGTGTCAAGCTATGCTTCACGTTTAAAAGCTGTTATAACTGGAAAAGGATGTTGTACTAAGTACTAAGATTGAATGTCACTTGGGGGTTGAATAAAACTGATAATGATGTGAGCACAGAAAAGACATTTGTGGTTATTTTATTATAAATGTTATGTTATATTTGTCTGACTTACAAGGGCCTCTTTGATTTAATTGTAAACAAGACGACTGAAATGATCAAAATCAATGTCAAACTGGCCAAAACACTCAATTTCAGTGGGGGTTGAATAATTTTGAACACAACTGTATCTGCCCACGCCTCCAATCTATCCAGATCCCTCTGTAGCAGTATATTGTCCTCTTTCGTGTCAATTACGTTACACAGATTAGTGTCATCTGCAAAAATTGATATTTTACTATGCCAGCCTTCTACAGGATCATTAATAAATATATTGAAGAGAATAGGGCCCAATACTGACCCCTGAGGTACCCCACTAGTGACAGTGCCTAATCTGAGTGTGTACCGTTAATAACCACCCTCTGTTTTCTGTCACTCAGCCAGTTACTTACCCACATACAGACATTTTCTCCCAGTCCGAGCACCTTTCATGTAGTACAGTGTCAAACGCTTTGGAGAAGTCCAGATATACGACATCCATTGATTCGCTGTTGTCAAGTCTAGAACTTACCTCCTCATAGAAACTGATTAAATTAGTTTTACATGACCGATCCCTCATGAAGCCATGCCGATATGGCGTTATTTGCTCACTTTCATTGAGGTGCTCCAAGATAGCATCTCATAGAAAACCTTCAAACAGTTTACCCATGACGGATGTTAAACTTACCTGCCTATAGTTTCCGGGCTCTGTTTTTGGACCCTTTTTGAATATTGGCACCACATTTGCTATGCGCGAATCCTGTGGAACACTCCCTGTCAGTATAGAGTCCTTAAATATCATAAATAAGGGTCTGGCTATGACATTACTTAATTCTCTTAGGATAAGGGGGTGTATGCCATCTGGTCCCAGCGATTTGTCTATTTTAATCTCTTTAAGACGCGGCTGTACTTTTTCCTGGCTCAGACAGGGCACTTTTAATGGGGAATTTACTTTTACATTCTGCATTTCATCTGACAGTTTATTTTCTTCAGTGAATACAGTGGAGAAAAAAATATTTAATAGCTTTCCTTTCTCCTCATCGCTCTCTGCAACTCCCCCCTCATCACTCAGATTTATGCTTTTTACCATTTATATAATTGAAGAACATTTTAGGGTTAGTTTTGCTCGCTTTGGCAATTAATCTCTCGGTCTCTAGTTTGGCCACACATGTAGACTGAAGACTCCTAGCTGCTTACACAAAATGGAGCAGCTGTCATTTGACAGTCACTTCATTCTACGTTGACTTCTTTACCATAGAAAAGATCACTCCAGAATATGATGGTGGTCACAGGGCATATCAGCCCACTGCTGACGGGGGAGTCACTTGAGGTCTGAGACCACCATCAGCCTCAAAAGGGGTTTTCCAAAACTACGATATTGATGGCCCAGCCCTAGGATAGGAGAACAATGTCAAATAAGTTGAGGGCTGACTCTCAACACCCTATCACTAGGATATCCCATCAATGTTAGATAGGTGCGGGTCCCACACTTATCTCTGGAATGGGGGAGGGGGGGTCTCCTATCTCCAGAATGAGGACCCCAAAGTGAATGAGTGCTTTCCATTCACTGCTATGGGAGTTCTGAAAATAGCTGAGTGAGCATAGCTCTTTCTTGGCAATTTTTACTAGTATAGCGATGAATGGAGGTCATGCTGTGCATGCACGGCCACCTCTCCATTCACTGCTATGGGACTGCTATAAACAGCTAAAAAGCCCAGTTATGGCCTCACAGTGGCTTAAAAATAAAAAAAATCAGCTTCTGAACTGAATTACTTTTACATTGAGGTCCTTGGAGGATGATGAAGAATTTGTGAGTCACTTACGGCGACATTGGTCACACGTGATGACTCACGTGGTCATCTAATCTCCAAGAAGGTATTCATAGGCAGTGCATGAAACTGGTATGGGGCCTTTGGAAAGAGGGGACCAAGACCAGGATAGACATTAGTGCTGAGATCTCCTGTCCATAGACCCTACAATGTTTCCAAATACAGTTTGTGAGAAAGGAATTAAAGGGGTGCAATAGATAGATAGATATCTAAAAAACAAATGATGAGGCAGCACTCCTGTATCTGTGAAGGGTATTTGACCCATTTATTTCCCCCGTCGCAACGTTTCAGCCCAACTCAATGAGGCCTTTGTCAAGCAATCAAATTATGTCAAGTACAGACTTAAATACCCACAATGTGATTCGAATATATAATTGTATGGTTCATTACCAATAGACATGGTTATATATGTATATATTCATAAAAGTAATCCCATGAGTCAAAAAATACAAAGTTAGTGTTACGTGTTAATTAATTCATACATAACGATATGGTGTGTATATATATTAAATACAAAAGTGAATTAAATAAAGTGCCAGTGCATAAACCATGAATGACATCACCTGTGTGGAGTGCACAGCACTGCGCATGATCACCGTGACATGCGCAGTGCTGGGCGTCCTGTCCACTGGAACCACCAATGTTGTAGTAGGTGTTTATCATCATTTCGTATAATACAGCTGTTGCTGTTTTTAATTTGCATTAATTGCACTCCACACAGGTGATGTCATTCACCATATCGTTATGTATGAAATAATTAACACGTGACACTAACTTTGAATTTTTCTGATTCATGGGATTACTTTTATGAATGTATACATATATAACCATGTCTGTTGGTAATAAACCATACAATTATATATTCTAATCACATTGTGGGTATTTAAGTCTGTACTTGACATAATTTGATTGCTGACAAAGGCCTCATTGAGTTGGGCTGAAGCGTTGCGACGGAGAAATAAATGGTCAAACACCCTTACAGATACAGGAGTGCTGCCTCATCATTTGTCTTTGGATATTGTCTATTGGACTTTTGCCTAAAGTTTAGGAGGAAATTGCACCCAACTTCACAATATCACTCTGTGTTTTTTATTAGATAAATAGATAGATAGATAGATAGATAGATAGATAGATAGATAACAGATAGATAGATAGATAGATAGATAGATAGATAATAGATAGTGTAAGAGGGTGCAAGGTGTTGTTTTTGATAGCAGGTACGTGTCACCGAGGTTGCTGGCCTCGGTGAGGTAAGAGCCGGGGTTTTTGGTCTGCAGAAGCTAGTGCTGCTCTGTTAAATAGCATGGCTGCAAAGCCGATCCGGGCCGGCTCTTACTGGGAGCAGCTAAAGAGTAGGGTGGGTGGCTGCTCCCCACGGTCCAGTCCATGTTTTGGGGCTGGGTATAAAACGCAGCCAGCAGCTGTGTCTGGGTGTGTGATTATCCTGGAGCCTGCAAACAGGGCTGAGGAATTCTCTGTCCTGGAGGAAGGAGCTCAGCAAGGTGGTGTTGCCCTGCGACCTGAAGGTGGAATCGCCTGCGGCTGAGCCGACTGCTAGGTGTGAACCCGCACCTAAACCACCCAAGGTGACTGGACCGTGTGTTGGCCTGTTTTTGGTTTTTCCACATGATTTCTGTTGTGTATGAACTGTCACCAAGAGACTGTTTTCATTTCTGGTGTGCAAGTGTGAATAAAACACTGTTTGATGCACAATCTGGACTCCTTGTTTTGCCTCTAAACTGCACCCGCACCGCTGTCTACCAGAGCGACTCCCACATTTGGTGTCGGATGCGGGCATGCGCAGTGAGGCTGGCGTGAACGCCGAACTTTGTTTTTGCTGGGCAAAAGTGAATGTCCTATATTAAGCCGGCAAAGTTGCAGCCTGTGATCCCCGACAAAATGGAGGCGGCTGTGAAAGCCCTCATAGAGGCTAACGTGCAGCAGCGGGAGACCAACCAGCTACTGCTACAGCACGTGATGGCGTTGCAAGCGGCAGGAGCGTCCCACCGCGTCCACGATGCCCGGAAAGCTGTCCGTACCGCGATCCCTAAGATGACCCCCTCGGATGATGTTGAGACCTATCTGGCGGTGTTCGAGAAGGTGGCCGTGAGGAGAAATTACCCGAGAACAGTGGGCAGAGGTCATCGCTCCGTTCCTGGCGTCTGGACCCCAGCAAGTATTTTTGACCTCCCAGGTGACCAAGCAGCTGACTACCCGACTGTGAAAGGTGAGATCCTGGCAAGACTGAGGGTGAATGTTTTGGTCCGGGCCCAGCGGGTGCATCAGTGGGAGTTTAACCCGGCTGAACCCGCCCGGCCACAATACTATGACTTGCTACAACGGTTGCAAAAATGGCTGCAGCCAGACATACTGACTCCCACTGCTATGCTCGACCGTCTGTTAGCCGATGTCTTCTGGAGGGCTTTGCCTTACCCTCTCCAGCACTGGATCGGCCAGGTATCGCCCACCAATGCCCTGGAGATGGTCGACCTGGTGGTGCGGTGCGAGGCCACCAGAAACCTGCAGGGAGTCTTGCTGGGAAGGGGTCAGTTAAACCCGGAGGCCTCTGCCCCAGTTCCAACGTCCGGCGACAGAGCGGCCTGCACGGAATATACCCCTGCGAGCCCGCCTCCCGTGGTATGCTGGAGGTGTCAGGAGCCAGGCCACATCAGGGCCGACTGTCCGCGTCGGGATGAGCTGATGGAGGTGAACTACGGGGGTCG